>AYEL01081353.1:0-30637 GCA_000484575.1 Olivierus martensii | reverse complement strand
GATATGACATCACAAAAATGGCTGTACTTCCTATATACAGTAATCGTTATTGTGAATACTACTTTCTTGATTTATTTCCGATTTTAAGAAGTTAAATGTACTTTTAAAAACAAAACGTTGATTTTTAATCGTGTTTTAGACTTTATACATTCGAAATATTTACAATACAAATTTGATAACAATTTCTTTCCGAATTGTTAAACATTAATGAAACCTGTGTGTTTATATAAATTTATTCTATTTTCAAGCTTCGGAAAACAACGTATATTATATTAGTATAATTTTATCGAAAATTTATATTTGTACAAACAAGTTATATATCAAAAATATATTAATGATATTAAATAATAATAATGAAAACATTTCAAAATAACTAATATACAATACATTTAATAAGCCTAAGCGGATGAGTTCTCTCACTTAATAGAAAATACGATGTATAATAATATAAATTCCAATCTTCTTCTTCTTCTTCTTCCTGTTAATATGGAGGATATGACTCATAAATGCCAATCTTCCAAGGTATACTAAATACCTTTTATAAATAACTAACGTTAACTTCGATCCACGAGCTACGATCAAACGTCTTAAGAAAACAAGATGGTTACTAGAAACCAAAGCTGCTTATGGGAAACAGATTACTAGGTAATATTATTATTCAATATAGTTCTATATTTTAAAATAATAAAATATCCTTTATTATTTAAATGATTTTGAAAATATTAATACTGGTCAATGTCTCGAAAAATTATAAAACTTTTACATTCAAGAAAAAATACACTAAATCACCTAAAGGAGGAGGCGCTGTAGTACTGAAATTTCCCTGTTTTAGCTAAGTGTCCCATCTGTATTAGTAATCTGTGGGTTTGGCCCCGCGACCTAGTATTCTACCGGAATGGAATGTGGGGTCGTCTGTCGACCAAAAAAGGTATAAAGAACTATTTAAAACCAAAAATGAAATTCCTCGTGTTTTGTGACGGTGGAAAAGCGCCGGATAGGCTGGCTATTTTACGATTTCGTTCGGAAAATTCGTTAACGACGAATCTTCCAACAAAATCGTAAATATAGATTAAACACGGCCGAGATAACGAATATACGGTAGAACCCGAAATAAGACGACCGTCTCCGGTTCCGATCGAAAGTGGTCGTTTATACGGATAGTCGACTAATACGGGTTAATTATATTACGGCCTGTTTAAACGAAACGAAAGGATTACGCTTTAACAAAATCGATAGGTACGTTTTTGTTACGATTTATAACGCGGTTTATCATTTATTCCAACGCGCGACTATTGAATTAGTGTGGAAAAACTATCCGTAGCGCTTCGTCGCGTTCCACTTTTATTTTTTATAATTTTTACGGCCGAGCGGTGGTCGATGTCGTTTAATCGAGGCGACGCTTTTTCGTTATATTCTATCGTCGATGCCGATTTAATTCTTACACACGTTTCTGGCGGGATACGATACGCCCAAGGTGGCCGTTTCCCTCGTTCCTCCAGTAAGTCGGAATTTCTTTTCGAGACAATATTTTATGGATCCGCGTTTTCCCCCCTTAAATTTTCCGCTAACGTTGGTTAAGAAAGATCTTTCTTACTGTCTTCCATCATTTTTATTCTCTGTTCTAAATTCCAGGCGTTAACTTTCCGTTTACCACGTTTCGATATCCAAAGCGCGCGATAGTATCGCGCGTGTACGAGATTATAGTCAACCTCCGAGAAGTTGAGCTCTGAGCCGCGCAGTCTATTCTGAAAAATCATGATTTATTTAATATTCACCCTACCAAGTTTAATACTTATATAAAACAGAATATTTATATGTTTAATTATATGTTATAATTTTAATGTATTCACTCGTTGTGTTTTTGTATTTTTCATTTTGTTTCTTGTACGCAAGATCAGCGTTTTGTTTACTTTTAACATAATTTGATCTTAAATGTAAAATAAATAAAATGGGGGAGAGGAAGAAAATCGAATGCGCTACTTTGTACCGGTTAACAGGTACGGTGATACGATGAAATAACTACGGTGTAATTTTAATAATGATAAGTTATTTAAACCGTAGTTCTTTTATTGTACGATTCTAGCCGTTAACTGGCATAAAGTAACGCATTCGACTTTCAATCTTTCAACAGACTTTGGGGCTCGGAGTTCAACTTCGCGGAGGGTGACTATACATTTGATTAATACGCTCGCCTGCAACACAAACATCCGGATCCGGTAGATGCGCCGTGATTTCGTTATTCCAGCGCACTACGTCATTCTCGTGGTACCAACGATGGGGTGAAATTCGCGCGGCGCAATTTTCTTCGATGGTAGTGGTTTGGCTTAA
This sequence comes from Olivierus martensii, assembly GCA_000484575.1. NCBI lineage: Eukaryota > Metazoa > Arthropoda > Arachnida > Scorpiones > Buthidae > Olivierus > Olivierus martensii. The sequence goes on along the minus strand of AYEL01081353.1, from coordinate 28,309 downwards.
AGGAAATTTAAGTTTAAAAGAAAACGGTACCGATGTAACCGATAAATATAATCGATTAGTAGTGATGATAAAGTTATGGTGGTGGTAGAGAGTTTCACTCGTTTGGTCTATAAAAATGATGGTAGTGGTCGCGTTAGAGAGGTGGTCGTCTTACGGAGGGTCAAATAGGATTATTTCTATGGAAAAATTTCGTTCCCATAAAATGGTGGTGGTCACGTCGGGTGGTGGTGAAAGTGAGTTTTCACTATATTTATGATTTTATTTTGGGTAAAACTTTTAAACCCAGCACATTTCCTTTCGTTTAATCGGTAGTATGGAGGGTCAAATAGGATTATTTCTATGGAAAAATTTCGTTCCCATAAAATGGTGGTGGTGAAAGTGAGTTTTCACTATATTTATAATTTTATTTTGGGTAAAACTTTTAAACCCGGCACATTTCCTTTCGTTTAATCGGTAGTAAAGCTGAAAATGAGGCGAAGGTGGCTAGCCTCTCTAGGTCTATCGGCGGAAAAATATTTATTTGTCGCCGTAGTCCAGACGGATATTTATTCTTCCCCGTCCCCGTTTAGCGCTTCTCCGGTTTTGTTAAGCCGCCGGGGATATTCCGTATCTGGCGGCTGGCTCAGCTCCACCGCGGACTCTACCGGACGGTGAAAGGAGGCGGGACCCGGTCGGCGGCCATCCGACCGTATCGTACAGTGACTATCCGTCTATCCGCTTCTTTTCACCTCTTTTAAATAGGAGACAGAAGCCGAAGGGGTTGAGGCCTGGGTGGCATTTCGCCAGTCAAATGGCGGTCCAGTAAATTCCCACGGCCCGACCGGGGAAGGTGGTAGTCGGCTCCTCCCACCCGGCACGCCGACAGCCTTACCACTCGGCCTCCCAGTGGTCGGGCGCTGGCCAACCGGGCGGGAGGAGCCTCTTCCGAAAAGTTTTTTCGGATTCTGGGCCCTCGTCCCTTATTCGTCTCCTCCGTGCGAAAAGGCTGCGGCGCCAATTTTGTTAATAAAATCGAAGAATCCGAAAAAAAATGATAAAAGCCGCGGCTTAATTTAATAACCGTAACGGTTTTATTTAAAAATTGATCCGATTGCTTTATATTTCGAAGCGGGGGCGCCTAATTCGAAATATGGTCACTCTTTTAAAATGTTATCCGATCGTCGCCGTGTCGCCATTTTTATTTGGAAGATTAACTGGAAGCGCGTTTGCCTACACTTATATAAATTACGGTAAAAGTGATTAATTGGCCATTACGGGTAATCGCCGGTTATTACGTATAATCACCCATCGTCTCGGTAATTTTGATAAATTTCTGGCTTTTACCGGTCATAACGTGTAATTCCCCAACGAATTTGGTCGGTCCGATAAATATAACCGAACAGATTACTTTTAAAGCGAATTTCCGAAACGTAGTCTATCGATTCGGTAAGTATGGGGAAATTTCCCACCCTGTTGTTGTTTTAATTAATAATTTAACGATGGGGTGGCCGTCGTTTAGCTTTTACCGTATCCTCTTAGCGTTCGTTCGTGTTTAACTTCCATTATCTCTAGCCGTTTCGGTACGTTTTCGAGGTGGTCTCCCGCCTCCACCCCATCAAATCCGCGTCTCTTTTCGAAAAACAATCTTCTCCGGGATGCCAGTCTGGATTACGCTTCTACGTTTAGGGGCCAATCCGTAGCTCCGACACGATTTTTGTGATAAGTTGTTTCCGTACTATCCGAAATCGTGAGGTAGGGAATTATCTTTACTGGGCTAGTTATACACCCCCCTCGATTCGTTGGCCGTTAATTCGTATTTCCTCATTTTCGACTGTCGTTAACCGATCTGATTCCGACCCGGATAAGTCGAGTAATCTTTTTTTTTTTCCGTATACAAAAATCGGAAGCGTCGTGTTCGGAAACTCGAATAATTAAGTACGATTAATCATACTGGCCGGTACGCCTAATTACCGGTAAATGTGATTAATTGGCAATAAATGAAATAAATTTATCGCTTTTACCAAAATCGTTGGTGATTAGGTGCCAGCAGCGGCGATTAATCACTTTTACCGTAACATACTGTATAGAGTCGGTCTAGCCGTGGCACGGTCTTAATTTTCACTTACGCCCGGTTTCACCAACGAGGTTCAAATTAGAACAGAGTTCAAATGGGCAGTCAAGGTCATTTTTCGTTTCACCAACGTCGTTCACGTTTGATCGATAGTTTAGTCCGAGATTAAACTGAACCGCCACTCTCGACCGTTCAAGCTACATTAACTCAGTTTATCCAACATGGCGGACAGCGATGGTGAAATGGACGATTTGTTCTTGACATTTCTCGAAACAGAAGTGAGGAGTAAACAAATATTAAGAGCAAAATTCTGACTGCGATTTTCTTTATTTACGATTTCAACGTTCGCCATATTTGTCTTTCCGAATGAAACGACCATGTGCTTGCGCTATGCAATATGGGAAAACAGTCACGTGTTTTCAATCGACCAATAGGGTTACCTTTTACAAATCTTTACAGAGTTCTATTGAACTGAACCTGAACTTGCTTGGTGTAACGCATTTCAGCTGAACTCTGGTTCAGTACTATGGATCAGTTTGATCGGAGGTTAGATGAACCTGAATTTGAACTTTGTTGGTGAAACCGGCCATTAGTGGTAGATTATCGACCCGCAGCGGCGGATTTCGCTCGAAGGCGTGAAAGACTTCTTATATCGTATTCGTAGTTTGTTATAAAAATATCGGATTAATTGTAGGGGAAAATCGGCTGTAGTCTATAAATCCGGTGTCTCAAAAAATTAAATACGCATTACTATGGCAAAACCGAGCGTTTTCTGTAGGGAATCTTTTCGGAAGACGGGATCGATATTTTCCAGACTGCTGTTTGTTTACAAACTTGTCTGTTTTCTCTTATTAACAATTTATAGCGAGTATTCCCTTTGGCCGTTTAATTTTCCCACGGATAATTCTTTCGGGGGAACGAAATACCGACTTCGGAGTGTAGTTATCGTCTATATCGGCGGTCCGACCACTAAATTTATGATTTTAAATTCGGCGGACCACCCACACGAATTTTTTTCCAGTGTAATATCGGTATTGGTAAAATAACACATTACTACTAATAATAGTAGACATTTCGAAGGCCTGTCGCGGTACCAACTGCCCAAAAAAGCAAATTATTTCCTTTCTTTCTTTATATTTAATCGATTTATGGCTGGAATATTCCTGAAATTATCCTTAGTAATTCTCAATGAACGGTATTCGATCGGATTATGTCGTGTGGCGGAGTACCGCCATTATAGTCTATGTCAATCACTACCATTGTTGTGGGTATTTCTACACGAAGGAAAATAGTCCCTATTAGTTAAATTTAATATTTTAAAATATAAAAATGATATATTATCCTATAATTTGTTCTTTTAGGAAATAAAATATCCAAATATTAAATTATTGGGATGATTTAAAAATATATATTTAAAATCACGTGACAAAATTTAACGAAATATTATTGTTATTTACAAATCGTGTACGAATACAGTGTTACCTTCGGTGGTTCGGCTGTCAGGTTATCTCGAAACAGACTATAGTATCTTAGTCCGCGCTGTCTAGGTCACGTGACCAGTCTACGACGAAGCAAACGTCATAAGACAGGTGACTGACTGAACTTTGGAGAGATTTTTTGTCCACAGAGTGTATATTCGGAGAAGGTGCGGAGTCGATCCGACGGTTCGGCCGTCTACCGGCCAAACCTCCGCCCGTCGGTGTGCCGACCAGCCAGCCGTTAATCACTTTAACCGTTTCTTTAGCTACCGGGTTTTTCCGTAGGAAATAAAGGATAAACCCGCCCGGTTAAAAACGGAATAACCGAATATTTAGAAAATTTCCAGGTACGGTGCCGGTAGTAAGTAAGTTTTACCGCCGCGGGTTCCGGATAGTTATTAAGCCTGGGCCCAGTAATAGGGGCGACAGAGTAAAGTCTTCTCGTCGTTAGTAGGGAGGGGAGCGAATGTGGGTATATATAGTCTGGCAGCGGTGTCTGGCACTAATATTTCTTCCGATTGACTCGGTCCGATAAAAATAGCTCTCCCTGATCACACTGCTGTGAACCCTAACTGAGTCGACTGGAACTGGCCTAAATGTTCGTTTAAAATGTCCGCAGCGTGTCGAGGCGAAAGGATTACTCTTAATAAAACTTTTCTTTCCCACCGTCGCCTTTCATCTTTCCCATTATTATTTAAGAATATCTAAAAACAGGTAATTATCTTTCATTCTTTCCAAATTTATATAAACGCTTAATAATAAATTTTGAAAGTAATGTATAGGTATTTTTTATCGTATTTCGTAAATCAGATGTTTTATAAAATTTGGACCACCGTTCTAGCCGACGCGTGTGGTCGGTAATACGTATTTATCTACCTCTACCCCGAGATTATATTTAGATCGGTTAAATATCGGTAATAAGCACTCCGTACGGATAATTTATTTTAGCCATTTTCCAAAAATAGAATAATTTGGACCGGCCTCTAAATATTTTGCCGTGGCTGACCGCGATAAAAATAAACCTTTATTTCCCATCGATTTATTTAACCGGCAACTTTTGGCCCTTACCTCTTTTGTCACTAAGCCAACGTTAAAAACGAACACACCCCCGGCCTTTCTACCCCTCCCGGCTACGGAAGCCGTTAACCTTTCTAACTCCTATTTCCTAACCAACGGCCCTATCCCCGGTGGCGGGCTAACCCTCGAGTAGGCTCATTTATGACTGTGACTGCGCGCCTAAAAAGGCAACGTGGCCCCGCTCCGCCTATTGGCACTACAGGGATCCTTCTGCCAGATGCAACTCGGCTTTAATCATCGCCTGAGCTGTCGGCGGGGAAGGAAACCCCACCTCTGCGCCTCTTCAGCCAATGGGCCACACTGGTCCAGCGGGCCGAAGATCCTTCAACCTCGGGTGGGCCACACTGGTCCAGCGGGCCTGCCGGGCTGGAGATCCTCCAACCTCGGCCCCTCGCGCCCGCAGTTGCCGAAGCCACCGAAACTATAGCCGAGAAAGGCAGTACAGAGTACCACTCATACAACTGAACACAACTCACCACTGAGACTTTGATACAACGGCGGAAGGTTCTCCCAGAAGGGAGAAACAACGAGTATCACCCCAACCACGAATAATCGTGGACGGGGCGAGACGGTTCATTAGATCATGTAGTGACCGTGCGAGCGACTCAGAAAACACCTAGGTCTTAAACGTGTATCACTCCTAGTGGAGGGGTGCGCACTCGAAGCGCGGACCACCCTTCAGAGGTCGCGAACGACCGAGAAAGGGCGAGAATCTCCCCCGGTTCGATCTCCGATGCGGCTCACTGTCCGCGCCAGACTGGTGGGCCACCCTGGGGACGATATCGACCGACGCCGTGCCATGGCCGGGCTCTGGCGCCTTGCCGGGGCCGAATATCGCTCGGATCAACTCCCCGAGGTTTTGTGATTCCCTAGGGAAGCGAACTTCCCCCGGCCTGGAGAAGAAATCTCCTACAGCCCGAGTTCGGCCAACTCTCGGGTGGGCACCGTTAAGGCTTCTATCCCTCCGCCATTCATCCCGTCGGCACGGTACGCCACCTTGGGATTTGGAACCCTCTTAGAGGACTCGTACCTCACGCGGGGCATACGACGGGCCAATTCTTAATCCCGACCCGCAGGGACTCGGACGGTCGAGTGGCGAACCACAAAGCGCCCATCGGCGAGGGATGGGAACGGCCATGCTCTACCGACCCTATAGGAATTTCTTCACTAGGGACGAGGGCGTGGGCGAGGGCGCAACCCAGGCCGACCAGGTTGTTGCTGCGGGACCACTCAATAGAAAGTCAAACGAGGTCCGTGGCGATTTATCCGGCTAGGAATTCCCGCGGCTGTCTACCCGGGTGAACCACTCCCTTTCGACGAGCCGCTGTTCACACCAACCCCCGCTCAAGCCAGACATAGTGTGGGGGCCTCTTCGCCTGGATATCGCCGAACACTAGGAGCCACTTAGTTAGTCCCTGTCACTACGAAAGTATCGGCCCGACTGCAAAACAGATACGAGCATAGTGACAGCCGGTAAGCCCTCTCACCACGTCAAGGTGGGCCCCACTCGAGAGGGACCCTCGAGTACGCCGACTCTCGGGTTAACCGCGATAACCTCTCTCTTTAGAAATTAGTAAAATTACGTCTCCGATTTATTTCTCCCGCTATTTTTCTTACATATATCGCGCGATTGGTGAAAGCCAATGGCGTAGCTGGTCTCAAACGGATATGGTCATTTAATTTGGTAAACAGCGTAGTATTCGGAAAGACTAAACCCTCGAGTACGCCGACTCTCGGGTTTAGTCTTTCCGAATACTATTGTTTACCAGATTAAATGACCATATCCGTTTGAGACCAGCTACGCCATTGGCTTTCACCAATCGCGCGATATACGTAAGAAAAATAGAGGGAGACGTAATTTTACTAATTTCTAAAGAGAGAGGTTATCGCGGTTAACGGAAAAATATATTTCCGTTATGGAAAATAAAAATGAACCAACGTCATAACAATAAGAGAAAGTCAGAAACCTGGAAAGAATTCGATGGAATCCCAGGAATAACCGTACGAACGATGAAGCGACTTTGGGATTGTTATAAAAATTAATAAGAAAGCGATGGGAGAAGCAGCTGGAAATAAAACTGAGTTTTTAAAACTGGTGGTATCGACAAAGACGTTTATTCGGTCGGGGGACGATCGCTATCGATGGGGACATTAACACAGCCACTCGAAAATGCGTGCGATAGCGCTTCCCCATATATTACAGGTAAATATTTTATATTAGCTCCTTCAATTAGCATTAGTTATTCGTTATACGCTATATTCGAAAACATTTAGACTAATCTTTTATTATTTAACGTAGGTTTATCTAATATAGCGGTAGCGGTAACAATACTCGATAAAAATCCTGATTCCATTTTCATTTCTGAGTCATTCGCGTAATTTCTCGAACTTGAGCCGCTAACTTATAGCCAATTTTTCTATAGTGTTCTTTTCTAAACGATATCGACCATTAAACTCTTCGAGACTTTCTACGTCATTTCTTCTTTTAATCCAATTTCCGTCTAATTCGATTATTAAAATAAAAATAATTATTAAAATTATGGCTCTATGAAAGTATCGGCCCGGCTGCAAAACAGATACGAGCATAGTGACAGCCGGTAAGCCCTCACACCCCCACGTCAAGGTGGGCCCCACTCGAGAGGGGTGCCGGATGGTGAAGGACGGGGATTACCGGGCCGGGCCCAGTACCCCGAAAAAATCCGGAACCAGACCCAGGACGCGAACCCGGGTCTCCTGCATGGCACGTCGACAGTGTTAACACTCGGCCATCCGGCTGCCCAGTGTCGATATTAAGAATAGGCCCGTCGTATGCTCTGTGTGAGATACGAGTCCTTGAAGGAGTCCCATATCCCAATGTAGTGTACCGTGCCGAAGGAATGAATAGGGAGAAGGGCCGGTGCTACCATATAGGCGAACCTAGACAACCGTCTAGGGCGCAAGCCATAAAGGGGCGCAAAACTTCACGCTATGCTTTAAACTTTACTAAAATATCAAAATTAAATAGTGATATATGATTTAGGTATCGATTCCTTTTTCTTATCCCTTAAACATCACACTATTTTTCTCAAAGTTAAAACTTATTAAAACATACTTGTGCTCAGCAATATCCCAAAACAGATTAACAGATTTGGCAACAATTTCAATCGAACACGAGCTAGATTCTACATTAGATTTAAAGGAACTGGTACAAAACTTTTGAAAAATTGAAGGCAAGAAAAAATAAAATTTGATTTTTATATATGCCTGCCCACCTGCCCCTTTCTGATTGTCCGCGATCGTTATTTATAACATTAGGAGAAGGTATGCGACTTGACTTCTCCTTCCCGCCACTGGGAGAGAAATGTCACTTGATGACCTACAGTAGTTTCGTGCTCTTGTTATGTCGCAGGGATTTCGCGCGTAACTACACGGCCAGTTGTTGGCTTTGCGGATATCGAGCCATTTCTCTTTTGCATCTCCTGTTATGGGAAAAATTTCGGGACCAACTATTCGCGGTAGTCATCACCGCTCTCTCGGATATTTTCTGGTTGCTATAGCAACTCTGCGCACGAGGAGCAGAAGGAGAAGGAGTTCTACCCCTGTCAGCTGAGCTGGATCTGCTCAGCCTCTCTCGATGTATAGGCCCAGGTGGTTGGGCATGTCCCCACTAGTGCAGGCAATGATTAAGATAATGTCTGTTGAACAAATAGCTTAGTACTTACAGGGTGGAAAGCGGTTTTAAACCACAAAGAAAAAATGGTCACAGTCGAATTTACCGAAAATTCGGTTAGCTGATCAAAATTGCAGAAACCAGTTCCTTTGTCTGGCTCCATCTGTCGCTAGAATAATGCACTAATTTAACATCTTCGATACATTTCTAATACAATACATTATATACTGGTAGCCACTTGTATATAATATATTATATATAAATATAAATAGACTGGTTATATGTAGCTATATGTATATGTGTATATATATATTACCAGCAAATAATACTTAACTCTAACTGCTGGGTTTATAAATTTCAAATCTGGCATGGATAGAACAATGTCACATCCAAAAGAAATAATCCAAAACCCAAAAAATTACACATTACAGTATTTTTAACGATCTCAAAAATATTTAAAATTTTAAAGAAGGATTTTTTGTGGAAAGATGGTGCAATATGTTTAAGCAGTTCTATCCTTTTAAAATTATATTTACAATATATTTTTAGGATGAATTAAATACTTAATATAGTAACATTTAAATTAAATATATAACGCCTCGATTAATTATCGTATTTGTCGGTTTATAAGATGCGCTGTTTCCCTTATAAAAATATCTTTAAAAATCATCTGCATCTTATAAGCCGAAATCGATAATACATCATATACCAAAACCGACAAATCGGAAAGCGACAAAATGTAGTTAATGGATAGTTTACCTTGTTAGAACGAATCCGATAATGGATATTCTGTACACTTTTTAATAATTACCAGATTGTTGTTGAAGTAAAAAATGAATTGTAGTTATACATTAAAGCCTAATCAATGATTATGCTACTGTTGAGGATAAAGATTATCATTTCAGTAATAAATCTGAAGTTGAATTATATTAAAATAATAATAATAATCCTATATCTTTCTTTACTGGCTTTTGAGGTTTTATTTTATTAAATTTTAAATTTCCATAATATTAATAATAAATTCTTTTCCTTAAATTAACTCTTCCAAAATTAGGTTGCGTCTTCTACGCCACAGCGTCTTATAAGCTGACAAATGCATTAATTTAATTGTTTTCATGGTTTTTGTTATATTTGTCAATCAACCTAATACCTTATAGCATGGGTGCTTTGTGATTTCTATTTAAATTTTTCCGAGATTAATGCTTCTTTTTGAAAGAATTTTTGAAACTCTGAAGTATATTCAAAGTTTTTATCAGTATGAATGCATAAAATTGTATTTTCTCTATACTGGAAAGCAGTGGTGAGCTTTAGGGGTCTCGCACGAGCCTTTTGTTAAATTTGTCTCTAATTTGCGAACCCCTTGTTCTTTTTGTTTGTTTGTTTATTTATTCCAAGGAAAATACGTCTTGCATGTCATAATCATACTTTGACTTACGTTAGTCTTTCTCTTCCTCATATTTGATAGATTCAATATTTATAGTGTTATCTTAGGCTGAACTCATACGAACCACGCTACAACCACAAAACGGTGATTGCTTGTGAATTATAATTATATTAATATAGAAACGCATAATCTAACTCAGACTGACCACTAAACTGAAGTCGGTTTCAACGGCTGTCGCAACTTGTGGTCGATATCATCCACAAAATTGTGGTCGTCAGTGGTTGAGCGCAACTCACACAGTGTGACATACCGACCACTACCGCCGACAGCGCTTTCTTTCAATCAGAAATCGGTAACGGATTGCGCATATATACGCGCAGTCCCTTACTGACTGCGCATATAAGTGGTTGATTTCGGCCACAACCCAACCACACAGTAATCACCGTTTTGTGGTTGTGGCGTGGTTCTGTTGTGGTTCGTGTGAGTTCAGCCTTAGAATAACCAATTGTATGTACTCTGTTTTATTGTACGTAGCTAATTTCAATCATAAGTTGATTGGTTTTAGATGTCAAAGGATAAGTAATCCAAAGGTTTATATGCTATTGACGTTTAATATGTCTTGTAACAGATGCTTATGTAGGCTTAGGATGTGTATTTTTGTTATTATTGTTGCATTTTCATGGAGAAGTGAAAATTTAAAAATAAAATTGTTATCGGAATAATTCAACTAGTATTGTCTGGAAGTATTTGCATATGGAAATAAATACAATTCTTTAAAATTCAAGCAAGAATGAATTTTTTGTACGATGAATTGTACAGTACTTAAAAGTGACAAAATAATCATAGATAGGAACAAAATATTCTTTAATTCTATTAAAATAGTCCCTATTAATTGTTAATTGTTCATTTTTTATATTATTATCATTAACAATTAGAAAATATACATCAAATTATTAACATAAACAATCATTCTGCCATGAGTGTAACAAGTTTCAGGTAATTTCCTGCCATTCGTTTCTCACTAAATTTCTGTTCGGCTACTTCATTCTGAGACTTGTGATATTGATTTATTGGTGAAAAAAGTTATTTTTGGTCTAATTAGAGGAAACCAGCGAAGATTATAGCTGTTTTTTTATAAGAGGAAATCTTTTTAGATTTTGTTAGGATTTTTGATATAAATTCAAAAATTTTCAGAAAATATACGTAAACAACTATTCAGTTCTAGCATGTCATACAATATCATTTATTTCTTATAAACACGAAATTTCGATATATTTTATGATACTTTTGATTAACAATTATGTGACAAAATTTTACTTATTAAAATTTGTATAATGCTTAATTTATAATATATTATAGTTCAAAATATGGTACAAATTTTTTTGGTTATTTATGGTACAACTCATGGATTGTTTTATTCAGTGGACATGAGACTATCTAAAAATAGTAATTACAGTACTTGATTGGACGACTAAGCAATCGTAAAAAAATCATGAAATTGTCCATCTCACATACTCAATAAATATCGCTAAAAATAATAAAATATAAAAAATAATTGAAGACAAATATTTATATTTACACCCAGACATATACAAATATTACTTCAATATTTTCACACACGAAAATGTTGAAGTAACATTTATATTTCCCGTCCTTCCATCTGGGTGAATTTTACCAATCTGACCGTCCAAATATTTATCCTTCTTCAAGGACACGTACACATACTTCGTTCCCCTAACTAATAGTGTTTTCTTTCTCTTTTCTGAGGAATTTTTAACAACTCGTCAACGAATATAAATCCTGCTATTTTTAAATGACCAGCTCAACAGAAAAACAATTAATATTATAACAAAACAATTAAAAAATTCGAGCTATGTATAGGTAACAAAAATTTTTAAAATATATAATAATTTGCACTCTTGGTATTTCCGGATGATGATGTACTTTTGAAAACAGAGCCTGATGGTAAAACTTTCACCATCTTTCGACATTTTTCGCCAAAATTTCGCCATACTACAGGAGCCACTTAGTTAATCCCTGTCATTATGAACGTATTGACCCGACTGTACAGATACAGACATAGTGACAACCTGAGACATCATCACCAGACGAATACAATAGATGTTACAACAGAAGTGGCAATTTTATAGCTACGTCTTTAAGTACAAAATTAGTGGCAGGATATAGTTGCCGTTACAAAAATTTTATAAGCAAAATGAACTTTAATTTTATCATCAAAATATTTACAAAATCGATTTTTATTGTTCAATATTATTACAGATTCTTGTGCTGTGTTAAAAATCATGACACTTTCCAGTTGAAAAAATTCTAATAAATAGAAATATAAAAATTACATCTAGGTGACTTATGTCATGTAGTAGAAACTTTTAGACCAGGGATTCCCAAAGTTTTTCCTAGGTGGGTCAAACTTAAGTATAATATTTTTACAAAATATTGCTTATTTCGAGAGTGGAAGTTCCAACGTTCACCAACTCAATTCGAGATGGTGAATACGGCCGTAAAGGATATAAGGATTACAAAAGGTGGCGATTAGTGATTTATTCTAATAATTTCCACATCACTTTCTGACCACCACCAACTATAGATGGAAGTTTCTCTTTCACTGGCCTGTCGCTAACCGAACTGTGTCTTTTCCTCGGCCTTTCTATAATCGGATACTGCCATAGCCGGTTCCATCCGAACGAATAAAGGTGGGTTCGCGCTATCACCGACTCCAACCATTCTACGTCACGTTTCCATAGCGACAACAGTCGGCGGTGTAATGTGATTGGTCTGGCTCGAATCGGAGAAGTCGGTCGTAGACGTAGTGTGAACCACCTTAACACCTCTGGTATAGGTCCGTATTTAAATAACGAATTTTTATTTAATAATTGGTCGCTTACCCTTCCGGTCTTTTACCAATACCATCTGTACTCGAAGCCTGATGGCTGAGTTTTTGACGTCATCGGCAGTAGGCCATTCGTACATATAGTTTGCGTGGAAGTTAATTTAATTTAATCGATAAAATAACATCGAAAATACAGAATTTTTTATTTTGTCGTTTTTATGATTATATCGATAATAAACATTTCTTTGTATAAAATAGGCCTATATGAAACTGAAAAATACATATATATAGTATGTATAAACTTATAATTGTAATTCATCTTTTCTATATTATCTTTATAGAAAAGATGTATTACAATACAATAAATCATCTATTAATCAATTATCATTTTACAATCAATTTACTAAATTTTAACATGAAAATTTCATTGGTCAAAATGCCATATAATGAAATAAACAAATTAAAGAATTTTTTATTTAGCGTATTCGAGAATTTCGAGTTTCCTTTTCTTTTTACAACAATTTGTATCATTCTTCATTAAACAAAATTTTTTCAGAAATATATTACACGCGGACCATAAAATCATCCTCATTGTATTTTCAGTATGGTGACCTTGTTCGCCATACGGATCATTAAAAACAAAACTATCCTCAAACAGTTTTGTCAAATGTATAATTAGTCAAAAATTTTCTTTGATTTTCGAGGCTCAAAAAACCAACTTTCGTGAAATGATACAAATTTGTTTAAAGATTACATATGTATATATCGCAGCAATTACAATCATTTCTTTTGGGTAAGCGAGTCCACTTCTATCAAAGGTGCGAATCATTTCATTCCCACAATGAATTTTTTCATCAGTAGTTAAAATTTGTTGGCAGAAAATATATTTTAGTTCAATCATTTCTTTTGGGTAAGCGAGTCCACTTCTATCAAAGGTGCGAATCATTTCATTCTCACAATGAATTTTTTCATCAGTAGTTAAAATTTGTTGTCAGAAAATATATTTTAGTTTTTTTCAAAATGGAATATGCGCGATAACCTCCCAAATAAGTAAGCGCATTAAAATGCTTTTGAATTAATCGAAAATCTGCATCATCGACTACAATATTCGGGTTAACCTTTCGATTTTCTAATGTATTTAATAAATTAATATTTTCATTCCACTCGTCATCATCGTCTACTACATTAATGCGTATTACTCGTTTCTTAAATGGTAATTCACACTTTATATCGCTTTGGATGAGCAACTCGGTTTCTGTCTCGAATAATTGTCGAATAGAAATGTAATATTGCCCTCCCGCCATCTGTCTATACTTCCCGAATCGCTATTCAATTGAATCAGTCCGAATCTTGCCTGGTAATATGTATTGTAATCCCAACTCTCTCTTACGCAATAATTACATAATTCGAGCAAACAGTAAGTAGTTAGCTTTGGAGCCTGGTGAGTTTCTTTTGTTAATTTGCCTTTTTTGCAGTCAATTTTCTCCCATGTATCCAGCCAATCTATGCTTTGGAGACTGGTGAGTTTCTTTTGTTAATTTGCCTTTTTTGCAGTCAATTTTCTCCCGTGTATCCAGCCAATCTATAAATTCATTAGGAAAGACATTTTTAACATCTGTGGGTGAATTTGCAAGTGGTTCCATATAATTATTTATTTTTTCTAATGCCCTTCAAAGGGTCGGCCGGATTGGCCGCGTGGAAACGCTTCGGGTTCACTCTGGAGGACCCGGGTTCGAGTCTCGAGTCCCACCCCTTGAAAATTGTGGCGACCCCGTCACATGCTACAGTCAAGTCAAAACAACCATTTCCGTTTAAAAGAAAGTTCAAGAAGATCAACTATGTGAGTCATACCACATATTTCTATATACATGTACGATATAAAGTTCAAGTGAGTCCATTCCTATCAAATGTGTGAATCATTTCATTCCTAAAATGAATTTTTTCATCAGTAGTAAAAATAGTAAGTAAATAGTAGTTAAAATACATTTTAGTTTTTTCAAAATGGAATATGCACAATAACCTCCCAAATATGTAAGCACATTAAAATGTTTTTGAATTAATTGAAAATCTGCATCATCAGCTACAATATTCAGGTTAACCTCTTGATTTTCTAATGCATTTGATGAATTAATATTTTCATTCCACTCATCATCATCCACTACAATGCAGGGGTTTCCAAAGTGTTGCCCGCGGTCCAAATGCGGCCCGCAATGTCAGATCATCCGCGATCTTGAATTCGTAGAGATAATTTTCATTTTTACAAAAAATAAATTTTACCTTATAATTAAAAATTGTTCAGTTAAAAAATACATATATAAGTGCTTCCAAGTATGTTTTCATTATTTGGAAGCAGTTATATATGCAAAAATCTTTCTCAATCACGAGTATTAATAAGTCCAAAATGAGAGCAAAATTAACTGATGAACTTTTACAAGTGGTGTTAAGAATACATTCAACCGATTTAAAACCAAGGCTCAATGATAAGAAAACAACAACTGTTCAAGTCACACTCTTCAGAATTGATGAATTTATTATTTTCTTTTTTATTTGAAATTATTTAGTTATTTTTTTAATTATTTTTGAAATGTGTTATTTTCAACAAAGGAGTGGGAAAAAGGCGGCCCGTGGGCCGGATCCGGTCGCGAAGGTATCTTTTACGGCCTGCCACATAAACTAGAACACATTACAGTCTCAAGGCCCATATTTGTAAAATTCTACTCGAAAAGAAAAAAATAACAGAATAGATACTCTCGCTAGTGTACACGTACACTAGCGAGTTGATAGTGGATACTTTGTAGTGTAAAATAATAGATACTCTCGCTACTGTACACGTACACTACCGAGGTACTCGAAATTTTGATGATATAATTAACCATGAACATAGTAAATTTCACCATTTTTTTGATGATATAATTAACCATGAATATAGTAAATTTCACCATTCACAATAAGTTGTAAATTTGTTTTTATAAAATTACGTAGGTACCTAATATTTTGTAACATGCTGATGTAATAGGTTGTTAAATCAGTTTGATAAAATACTTGTTTTTAAAGAAAATAATCTGAATTTACTAATTCATAGGACGAATTATTTCTAATGAAGAAAATAGTTTCTACGGATGTTTTTGAATTCTTTGCATACCAACAAAAAGGCAATGGATGTATATTTTAAGAGCAAAGTTGTATACAGGTAGGCCTCGATTAGTGCGAATAATGGGTCGCACGAATTTCTCACACCAATTAAAGTATTAACTATATGTAAAATATGAAACAAAATAAACTAAGAAAATAGCACAAGAAAAATAATTTTAAAAATAATATTGATATACGGATATATTCTTTATGTATGATAAAAGTGGCTACACATGATAGCGAGATTGACAAGAATGTGTGCAGATAAATTGGCGCAACTATTATTCTTGACCCGTGTGATGGTGAGAGGAATATATCTGTACACGAATCAATCTTGCTTGAACGTGTGTAGTCTTTTATGTCAAAGTATTTTTATATTTATTAATTATTAATAGATTAGCTAATGTTATCATCAATAATTTCATTACATAATTACGCCGTAAGGTTAAATTCGTCCTTAGGTACTGTACATTTCAATTTTTATGCGGTCCGCTCATCCTGAATATTGTTTATCCGGCTCTCGGCAGAAAATAATTTCCCACCCAATTAAACATTTATTATTATTTTCTTTTTAATTATTTTTGAAATGTATTATTTTAAACGGTTAATGAAAAGTATATAAATAAAGAACGATTATGCTATAAAATTAGTATAAATCTTTCCCTCACCTCTAAATTTTTATCGATTTGAACGTATTTTTTCATCACACTTTTTGGCCCACCAAATATTTTGGAATTTACATTTTTGGCCCATCTAGGCAAAACTTTGGGAACCCTGGTTTACTGCAATCTGATTAATCCTTTTTGTTTTTAAAATTTTTTATTTTCTAATTTTAAGAATTATTTTTAGGTATATAAGCGGTATGGTCCGGTGTCAGGACCTCGATTTTTTTAAAAACGAAGGTATAGTGATTTAAACCTTTCACACGGGTCACTTTTGATGGCCCTTAACCTGTATATTAAAGCTGATTTCGATCTGCATACAGCATAATTTATAATGAGAAGTTTGAACACATGGGTGCGATGTAATTGTTTTAAAGCAGTTATACGTAACCCTGTTTGGTGTAACTAGTGTGAACGGCTAATAAATCCGGTTTGTTGAAAGCTGGCTTAAAATAAATCGGTTTAAGAATTAAGCCCGCTTACTTTGTACAGTGTGAATTGGGTATAAGCAGTTAAATATTTAGTAATATGTTAATGAATAGTCAGTTTTCAACATCAAAAACTATTATTAAGAGAGCACATTGGACAAATAGCTAGAACACATATTTGATCACTTCTGCTCTGGTTTCACTCCTCTACAAGCGAATCAGAGTTACACAGCCATGTCCTTCCCTTGTAAGATGGACAGATTTCTAATCAAAAACATTTTTTGGGTTAAAAGCTTTGTAGAACTATAATTGAAGTGCTTGTTTAACAATTTGAAAAATTATCATCTATTTTGAATAAACAATACAATTAATAAGAAAACAATTTCATATAACAAATTAATATTAGATATTTAAAATCAAGAAACATACTCAGAAACAATAGAATATTTTCCAATTAATTTTCCTAGAGCTATACCAAAAACTTCATATTTAGTGAAGGATGTTTTGTAATAAAGATCATCTGATATTTTACAATGGGATAATAGTTTGAGTAATATGGGACTAAAATAATCAGCAACAAGAAGAGTATAAGAGTCTTCTAAAAGCAAAGAAGATATAACATTGAGCAGCTGCTGACAATCTAATGAAGAAATCTGAAAAAAGAAAAAAAAATGATATTAATATAATTTATTAAGAACATATTAAAAATACTATATATTATTTTTCAATAATATTGTATTATAATACTACATCAGTATAGTTTATCAATATCATATTTAATTTTCAATTAATAAATAAATATTAACAAATATGTCCTATATTCAAGAGTGGATACTTTTATTAATATTTACATCAAAGAATCTATTCTATTGAGAGATTCCAAAACCCACCTTTAACCTCCTTTTCTATATATTCATCTAAATGAGATTCCAAATCCCACCTTTACCCACTTTCCTATAAATTCGTCTAAATAAAATTTACAGCTCTTGCACACATGTTTGTCTTGGAGACATCATGCAGGAGTTTTTATAAACAATCGCCATAGTTAAAAGTCTCCTATTACCAGCTGACTAACCAAGCACCGATGTATTTCTGTCACCAGTTTTCAGATATCGTCCTTTGAAGCCAACTGTTCCCTTATTGCTCCCTTCCTTTATTGATATATAAATGTGTAAAAATATTTTTCCTCAGCCTGCTAAGGAAGACGCCAAGAGCGCAGAAAATGTTACTGATAAAAATCTTTTGACTGCTAAAGGGCTCTTGTGTAGTTTTACTTGTAATTTGTGTTTGGTGCAGTCTGATTGAACATTTAATATTTTTTTTGTGTTTTATTTTTTTATAATATTATAAGATGATATAAAAATAAACTTTCACTTATATATTGACTGTATATCTAGAAGTAAGCACTAATTCAAAGTGAAAAAACACAATTTTATTAAACTTGAAAGTACTTCTTTAATAAAATTTTTTTTTTTTTTCACTTTGAATTAGTGCTTATTTCTAGATATACAGTCAAACCATGTGTAGTCACGTGCACGACATAATGATAGCACGAGTGTGTACTATCATTATGTCGCTACAAACCATAAGTTTACAATCAAAATAGGTTTCAATTACTTTAAGCATCACTTGAATAATACAAGATCAAGAGAACATGGTTTTTTCCTATTTTTGTCCAAGTTATGTATATGAACTTCAATTAAAAGGAAATATGTTATCAGCCAAATGCTGGCATTCTCAAAGATAAAAAGAGAAACCAAGTAATACAGAACTGTTATTTGAAAATTCACATTGTTCATGTACTGCTGGGTAAGTTTAAAATTTAGGATATAATTAGGGTGACCATATTTTCTTAGAAAAAATAAAGAAAATATCTGAAAATTTTAGGGTTTTATTCCTACAAGTTTTCAAGCAAGTTTGTAACTATCAGAAGTCTGCATGTTATGAAATTTTCTTACCCTTTATATCAAAATATGATACTGTGCAAATTCTCTGAAATTTTGAAATTGGTTGTTACGTTGGAACAAATCCTTGGTGTAAATTTTAATTGGCTTTGAAATGATAAATGATAAGTTTTAATAAAAAAAATTAAAAAATATAATTACAGTAACAAAAGAACAAATATTACATATTTGTTTAACAAAAATTTTTTAAATATTTTTATGATATTTTTTTGATCAATGTATTTTTTGTATTTTTTTAAATATATGATTATTTTTTAAAAAATCATAAAATTTCAAACACTCCATTTCATAGTTCCAATTTGTGTAAATGCAAGCTTCAAGAATAAGTTGGATTTTTATATTATTTATTATTGAGAATATTTTCTCATAAGGAACATCTGATCTAGGAAGATAAACAAAATTCTAAATTTTTTAAATATTTCTGAAAGGGATTTGTCTGTCAATGAATGTTTAAATAATTCAACTCATTTATGTATTTTGTTATCATCATTCCAATTGTTCCTTGATAATATAGCTTTGAATACAATAAACCTCATCAAATAGCTCATTATCATCCATGTTCAAAGAAATATCTAATAAGAATTGAAAATAATTTTTAATTACCATGATCAGAACAGTCCAAATAAATGTCTAAAATAAATTGTTATCAAATCTGTTTTTATCAAGTTAAAAGAATATAACTAATGATGGTTTTACACTAAACTAAATTTGCCTGATTTTTCTATAAAAATTCACATATTAATATAATATTACACATCGGTGGAAAGATACATCATCTCTACCTTACAAGTTCATGCAACCAAATACGCAACAATAAAAAACCTCATTGATATATTTATTGGTGAAAAACCATTATATTTTTTTATAACATCCAAAGACATTTAAAGACTAATTGTTTTCTGTCTATTGGCAGCCATGTTGGAAATAACACTTTAATACTGGGGAAAATAGAGGCCAGAGCTGAAATTGGTCAATTCTATTAAAATTGAATAATACTTTAAAAATTGCTAATCATTTTAATAAAGGACTGTCAAAATAGTTCTTACAAATGGCCACTTAAGGGACAAGTGAATAATGTGAAACTGCTTTGTCTATAAATTTCAATACATTCAAACTTTCATTCCTAATTATTTACATTTTATAAAAGTAGCTGTTTATAGGAAAAAAAAAATTTGAAAAATTTAGTAAAGAAAATTGATAAAAGTTTATTTATTATTAGCATTAACAAAATTTTATCATCATCATGTTTAGGAATTATGACAGTAGTTAAATTATGTAAAATAATATATGATTGTTAAAAATGTTTAAAATAGTGAAGCCAGGCCACACTAAAGGGTGCCAGAGCTGCATACCGTCAACAGGATGCAAATTTGACCTATGATTTAACATAACAGAATTATGGATTGCATTTTTAATCACATGTTTATGGTGATGAATCTTTTAATTTTGTAATAAATGAACTGATATTTTAGCAATCAATATAAATAGCAAGTTTTGCTGTTAAAGATGATTCAAAGAACATATTTTTAGATATTATTTTACTTTCAGTACTGCCCCTCATTTATTAGTTTAGATTTTGTTATTGTTTACAGCTTTTACTGTTAGATGCTTGAGATACGTTACAATTGCAAGAACTTATTTCAGTTAATCGGGGCATTCATATTTAACGTGATCACAATGAATGAGTAGGTATACCGATGAGTAACAGTACTCAAAGTAAAATCTTACCGTATTTTTACATTTACATTGAAAGTGAAAATCAGTTCGAGGAACATGCCATATTCAGAACAATAGCCACAGATTCATTCGAAAAGTCATATACTGTATGTCAGAAATTACGGTGAAAATTACAGTTTTTATTTACCTTTTTATTTTTATAGCGTAACATTTTTTAACTCTAAGTTATTTATGGTAAATTTTTCAAATTATATCATTTTTAACATTTCTATAATCATATTTTTTCATTCGCCTATTACTTCAGTAAGAGACACGTGTTTACATGTTTCTCATTGTATTCAAAAAAAGAATGAATTAAAATTACACTCAACTTCATTGAATATAGTATATTTGAAAACACTGATCAATATAGATGTTCATATTCTATTAATACAAAAATTTGTTATTTTTAAATTTAACACTTAAATGAAAATACTAACTGTCAATTTAAGATATACTTACTTGATTTGACAATAAAGACTGTATTTTTCTTTGTAACTGTAACGACGACAATTTATTAAAGTCAATATCTTTACAGAAAGAAATAAATAAAGTTTTGATATTATCATCTTCCATTATAATATCAATAATATACACTACTTGTTGACCACATGGAAAGCACGTGAAAACACTACGAAATACTCGTAACCAACAAATCAAACTGAAAAATTTTATTTTATGATTATTTCCCAATATTCGCCCAAACTATATAAAAAAATTTATTCTTAAACATTTTAATATATACTGTATGTATGTTAAAAATAAGCACAATAAAAATTTATTTTATTTTAAAATATAACTAAAATTAATTGCTAAATACTCATTAGATAATTTTAAATATAAATGCAGTTTTTTTTTTTTTTAATTTTGATAAAATTTATTTTTTAATTAATAAATAATAAATAATTTTTTTTTTTTTTTTAATTTTGATAACACTAAACACAATAAAAAATAATATTGGAATGGGATTTTTAACGTCATTTTTGGCCGAATTAGCAGCGTGGAAACGCTTCGACTTTTTACTCTGAAAGACATGGTTTGATTCTCAGGTCTAATCACTTTGAAAAATTTATTCATAGGATCCGGGCTGCATCGATCCCCATCCTCCAAATTCCAGCTGATCCTTTGGCTGGGATGGAGGGCTTCCGTGTGTTCCTAAATTCATCGATGACTTCACCGAACGCCGGCAGCGGAGTAATACATTTTTAGCATTTTTAGCACTTCGCCGGTTAATGACGTCTTTTCTGACGTCACTATCAGTTGAGGTTGAGACGGAGTATAGAAATGCTGGTGCTGAGTGGTGAGTGAATATGGCGGCTCACTTGAACAGACTGAGTTTGTCACTGGGAAATTTTTCGATTGAAGGAGATGTTGTCGAGGAAACATAAAATAAGTTTTTGACAGGTTATTCGTATTTAAGAAATGATTAATAGATTAAAAATAGGTTAAATATCTTCATTGTCAGTCATTTTCGTGTAAATATTCCTGTATACATGCGTAAAGTTAATAAGTTGATTTCATTTAAAGTTGTTATACACGTATATAAATATAGGATAATATTTCAAAGATTTAATATGGCAAGATTATAAAAGTAATATGAGTGTAACTTTCTTTTCTTTTTATTGAGATAACAATTATAGAAATGCATATATAGAATATATTAATATTAGAGAATATTAGAAAAAAATAAACATATAGAAAGAAATAGTAGTTCATTAGGACATTAAAAGTATCTGCAAATATCTCATGAAATAAAACAAGATTTTGAAAGCAACTGATATTCCAATCCATTAGAATTTAAATATAAATATACAAGATAATATTATGAGCTGATTATCTTTTGATTTATTTTTCGTGAAGGTAAGAATATTCAAATAAATGAACATACATTTATATTATGTACAATTTTATTCACTTCAATAACATGTGTATATTAAAACTTGGATTTAACTGCAGTTTCAATTTCAAATAAAGTTTCAATTTCAAATTTAAATATGTACAGTATATTGAACAGAAATACAAATTATTGTTTATTTAAGTATAAAAAAGTAATGTTTACTTTTAAATAAATATCAAATACAAAATTTTAGTCTAGATATTTTTATTACATATAATTTAAAATTTCGTTACGTTTATTAAAAAAATATATTTTCTTTATTATTATAATCATATATCTGATTCTGAATATCGGAAAGAAAATATTTCTTCTATAAGTTCAGCCATGTTGTTTCTCATCAAACACGTTCCGAAAATAATGTCAATCGGTATTCATCGTGACGTCATCAGTCTTTCACCGATTGATGTACAGTTGGTGAATTTAGGAACACACGGCTTCTGATATGGATGTTTTTTTGTTAACAGATGACGCCACTTTCCATTCAGGGAGAATACTAAGTGACGGGGCGAAACAAGCCCTTCCACAGGCTGCCCACCCCTGCAGAGAGGTCAGCCGGATTGTGGAGGACGGGGATCGACGGACCGGGCCCGGACCCCATGATAAATTTTTTTAAGGGGTGGGACCCGAGACTCGAACCTGGGTCCTCCAGAGTGTAAAGCCGAAGCGTTTCCACGCGACCAATCCGGCCGACTATATGAATTATTTCGTTTGGTTTTTAATAGATGACGTGGTGTCATCTATTAAAAAACTGGAAACAATGAGAAGTTTTTTGCTATTTTTTGTCCCTTTCCAATCAATAAGATTACTAAGTGCGGGATTATACTTGACGACAGCATCGGAAGTTTCCACAGGCTGCCCACCCCTGCGGAGGGGTCAGCCGGATTGTGGAGGACGGGGATCGACGGACCGGGCCCGGACCCCATGATAAATTTTTTTAAGGGGTGGGACCCGAGACTCGAACCTGGGTCCTCCAGAGTGTAAAGCCGAAGCGTTTCCACGCGACCAATCCGGCCGACTATATGAATTATTTCGTTTGGTTTTTAATAGATGACGTGGTGTCATCTATTAAAAAACTGGAAACAATGAGAAGTTTTTTGCTATTTTTTGTCCCTTTCCAATCAATAAGATTACTAAGTGCGGGATTATACTTGACGACAGCATCGGAAGTCAGTATTGAGTCTATAGGAGCCAAGAATGAGAACAGCGTATTACCAACTTTTGTGACGGTAATAATACGCACGGAAGAGTCGATTTCGATTTAAAAGGTAACACTGTTAGTAAGAAGATAATGTTTATTTTTATGTAATCGTGCCTCTGGGTTTTCAGTTTCGAATAAACATTTCAATTCAATTTGCTTCGTTTGATGGCTAATCATGCAGCTTTTCGCGAACGACTTAAAATTATGATTCTCCGCCATTTTAGAGCAGTCAAAATCAATTGGAATGCGTAGAACATCATTGCGCCTCTGATCGTCGTATATATAATAGACATGCAGATAATTTACTACTTATTAAATGCATGTTAATATCGTAATTTTATTCGAAGCTTATAACTTATTTGTCAAAATTGTCATTATATTATAGCAATTACTGTAAAATTACAAATAATTTACTGGACTTTATCATCGGCGTAGTGATTTAAATGACCTTCGGCTCTTCCTTAGACTCAATACTGACTTCCGATATTGTCGTCAAGTATAGTTTCACCCACGGAATGCACCCACATCCGCAGAAGGGGCCGGATGGTGAAAGATAAAGATCACCAGGCCGGGCCCAGAATTTGAAAAAACTTTTCGTAAGATACCGGACCCAGATTCTCTTACGTAGCACACCAATGCGTTACCACGTTGCAATCCCCCGCCAAATAGTGAAAAGTGTTCAAAAGGAAATGTTTCATATTTATATATATATATATATTTTTTATAAAGATGTCAGCACTTTCTACTCACGTAGAGAAGAAAGTGTTCAAAAAAAAAAAAAAAAATGTGGAACGCCGGTCGACCGGATTGACCGCGTGGAAATGCTTCGGCTTTCCACTCTGGAGGCAACGCCCGCTCTAGCATTTATGACTCCCAGGACAAAAACACAAATTGCCGCCCCTTAAACATATACTTTTTAAAAATATATAAGGCGGAGTGGGGTAAAAACATAGTTGGGGAAGTGCATTATCGAGCTTTTTTAAGCGAAATTTTGCTATTTGATGTTGTAATAATTTACTACAAGTTAATATCGACCTCATCGACATGTGATAGATAACGCACGATGAATGATGCGATTCCAGTATTTACATCGACCTTTACAAAAGCGTCGCATCCAAACAGCACAGACAACTTTGACAGTATCTTAAAAGTGCAATAAATCTTAAGACAACTTTCCATTAGGAGCTATTTTTTGGTAAAGTATGAAGAATATTGATTAAAGTTTATATTAAACTTCATATTAGGAGATATTTTTTAATAAGTACGAAGAATATTGAATAAGGTTTACATTATGCCAATATTTTTTGACATTTCAAAATTTATTGAGAAAAATTCTGGTAAGCTTTGCCCCCGTAAATATTGTTACCTGGGGCAAGTGCGGATCAGCACCTTAGGGTAATCGCGTATTAAGCTGTTCTAACCTCATAACACGTTCAATTTTATTTTTTTGTATTCTACAATTTAATTTGTTTATTAACTTCTTTTTCTAGCATATAACATGGGTTGCAGCTACGTGAGAAAAACCAACAGGGGCGATTATTCAAAAGAAATGAACAAAATGTGAACGTTGTCGAGATGACGATCCCGTAAATATTGTTACCTGGGGCAAGTGCGGATCAGCACCTTGGGGTAATCGCGTATTAAGCTGTTCTAGCCTCATAACACGTTCAATTTTATTTTTTTGTATTCTACAATTTAATTTATTTATTAACTTCTTTCTAGCATATAACCATGGGTTGCAGCTACGTCAGAAAAACCAACAGGGGCGATTATTCAAAAGAAACGAACAAAATGTGAACGTTGTCGAGATGACGATTTTTTTTTTGTCAACAGATGACGCCACATTCCATTCAGGTAGAATAATATGTGGCGGGGCGAAACAAGCCCTTCCACATGCTGCTCACCCCTGCGGAGGACGGGGATCGACGGGCCGGACCCGGACCCCACGATAAAAATTTTCGAGAGGTGGGACCCCCCTGCGGAGGACGGGGATCGACGGGCCGGACCCGGACCCCACGATAAAAATTTTCGAGGGGTGGGACTCGAGACTCGAAGCCGGGTCCTCCAGAGTGGAAAGACGAAGCGTTTCCACGCGGCTCATCCGGCCGACCGAGATGACGATTCATAAATGAAAAGATATCAATTAAAATTTTCATATAAATCATTTTTTATTTGATAAAAATATTTTGTCATATTAAATAACAAAATGTGTGCTTTGTTACTTTGAAAAAAATAAAAAGTGATATAAAGTAAATAATGTGTGATGTGGTATACTGAAATAAAACAAAAATATAAAGTGATATAAGTACACAAGTTGTTACTAAATAATTTGTGTACTTACATCACTTTATATTTTTGTTTTATTTCATTATAACGCCTCTCACATTTCATTTCTTGTTTCATATTCAATCCTTATTTGTTTAGCAAAGGATAATTCTAAAATGAAACAACTATCTTAATGTGGTAAAAGCATTTTAAACAAATTTGTTCTTAATTCTGCTCGTGCCAATTAAGGTGCATAAATAAATTTCAAAACTTTTTTAACGTTCATAATTCTGCTCTTGCCAATTAGCGTGCGTAAATAAACTTCAAAACTTTTTTAACTCGCACGTACACTCTTACCTCGTTTCGAGTTTATTGCAGGGTAACTGACGTTTTGTATGATCTTGTCGCAAATTTAAATTTTCAAGGATGAATTAAACGGTAATAGCTGCGCAATGCGATTGTTAACAACTCTGTTAAATATTTATAGGTCATTCCATTTTAAATCAGCCACTGGTGGTCGCTGCATGATTTTTGATTTTGATGAATTTTGGCATGTTGTTTATGTATATTCCCAAAGGCTCAAAAGTATTATTATTTACTTTAAAAAAATTTAATTTCTGAGATATGAGAAAGAATATGTATGGAGGCAGACTAAAATTTGTATATTTTGTACTTTTTATAATCGCCTGTAGTTTTTTATGTGATTAGCACCGAGAGGTGGAATAGGTATCACTTAAAAGCATATAAAATGAGGTTTTCAACCTTGTATATTTTGTTTAAAAAATCCTAGGATTAACTAGTGTTTTGACACTCCAAACTCGGCAGAGGAAGATTGCATTTTTTCATAACTTAAGAGTTTTTAACAGTAACACAAACAGAGATAACAAAGTTTTTTCTTAATCTCTCATTACCCAAGCATAAGTAGATTTACAATAAAAATTATGAACCTTATTCTTTTATTCCTTCATATTAAAAAAAATGGTCAAACCTGGAAAAAATTTAAAATTTACCAACTTTGAAGATAAAAATTTCTTTGTGGGAGTGCCGCAAAAAATCTGAAAATTTTGTGGTTTATACTACATTTAATATGGATTGAAATAATAACAAATTTGAGTTTGGCTTTTTTCCAGTTTTTGTGGGAGACGTAATCAAACTGGAAAATGCAATTAATTCCGTATCATATCAGAAATTCCTAGACCGAGTAAAACATATCTGGCAGATATTTTTAATTCATACCTCTTTTGAGGTTAGGTAATTCTTTCTTATGATTAAATAAATTTTGAGCTATTGTTTATTAATTTTTGCAATTTTCTGTTCAAACTATCTAGCAACACTTTATATAGCAACAATGGACTCTTCTGCTAAGTTGCCAGATAGTTTGAACAGCAAATTGCAAAAATTAATAACAAAAAACCATAACACACAGTACTGTTCTGGTTTGAATGATCTTGTTTATAACAAGTCAGCTACATTTTTTAAAATACCAGTATCACAATTAAAATTCGATGTCCATCTTCTTATAGTTGTTAATCCTGGTTGAGGATAATTTAATACATTTCGTACAAAATTAAATGTTTTAGCCCCAAGTGATCTCATTGAAATTCCTTTAATGATGTCTTCTTTATTCCAGTACACTTTCTTGTTTTTGTTTTGCAGGTAACGAATTTCTGATTTTGAAAATAAATTATTTAAAATTTGAACTGATTTTTTATCCATTCTCTCTTTTTCAAGTTGTTTAATCATATTCAACCAATGTTGCTTCCAATTACTATTAAAACATTTTAATTGTATTAATCTGTTTTTTGCTGATGAATTTTGTGATTTGTGGTCAGATTTATTATTATTATTTTTTTAAATTAGTAATTTCGTTTTCTAATTTTACTATTTATTTATTTATTTATTTATTAAAAAGGGTAGTGGGCTGTACTCTATGGTTTAGCCTCGAGAATGATGAAGGATGAAGTTATTAGAATATAGGAAAGTTAAGAAAATGTTGAAAGGTTCCTACCAGAAGAAAGTGTGGCAGGTCACTAGTGGAAAATAGTGTTAGTTGCGTTCAATACAATTTAAACATTAAAAATACAAATCAAAAATGAAAGTTCAACAAAGTCTTCACTTGGAAGGACCCGACAGATAACATTAATATTTATAATACATAATGAAAACTCCGACAATACACATGAACGCGACAGTGCCAAGTGCGAAAAAAAAAGGAATCCGACAATTGGGAACAATTAACAGTTTCCGTCAGATAACCCTGACAATCACAGAAACGTGACAATACCAAATTTAAAATTATATTGAAAAAAAAATCACACACACACATATACATACATATATATATATAACAACAACAACAACAAACATAAAATTAAAATGAAATAATTATTTAAATTTGAATTGAGTATCCAGATACAGAAAAGAATTAAAAAACTGGGTCTAATGCCTTAGAATCTCTTAAGAATTGAATAAAAGCTTTAAACATTAATTGGTTACTGATAAAATAATGAAGTTCGCAAGGCCAGTTGTAACCATTTAACACAGCTTGCCTTTCTAAGTTA
>AYEL01081351.1:0-34858 GCA_000484575.1 Olivierus martensii | reverse complement strand
GCTATAGTAAATTGACTTTGTTTTGGTGGCCAGACGAATTCCATTTATTTTAATGAGTGTGATGACCAGATCTTAATAAAAAAGTAGTAGTATCCCAATATGGAATATTAATTCATTTAATCATTATAATTTTTTATAAATATACGTTTTTGATAATTCGAATGAAGTGCTCAAAATACTCCAATTTTCGCATTTTTCTAATCATTTAATGTTTCGAGAAAGGAAAACTATGCGGTGTGACTCGTTCTGCACTGACTGTAGCCCTGATGAGTTCGCAATCGCACGACTACACACATACAGAGCGCCTCTCGAGATACCTAGTACCTATTTTCGCAAGTTTTATTTTAAATAAAGAAATCAGGTAATAAACAAAAGAAAATAAATAATAACTGTACCACAGCAATATAATAGGGAAATAATTTTGTAAAGATATCTTTATTGAAAAAAATTTAACAAGAATGCTTTTATGTCGCTCAATCACATCCATTTTTTGCTGTAGCATAATCACTAAGATATGTCGCTCAATCACATCCATTTTTTGCTGTAGCGTAATCACTTCTCTCGCTCAATCACATCCATTTTTTGCTGTAGCGTAATCACTAACTTCTTTTTCAATCACATCCATTTTTTGCTGTAGCGTAATCACTAACCTCTTCTTTTATTCGTTTCCTGTTTTATCATCAAAAGTGTTCTTCCTTTTATCCATTTTCGATACTTTTTAAAAGAGAAAATTCTGTACTATACCATATGTAGGCCTATACGATAGCAAAGCTAAATAATAGTACAGTAATGTTTAACAGTTAACAGCAAAAAGCCCATCTTTCTGATGTTTCATCCCTTTGAAGCCAAGTGACTGTTCTTGGACTGTTCCACATATTTTATCTGTACAAATATAATTATTTTTCAAATATTCATTAATTTTGATTTTTCTTTCATAACAAAAATGAATTAAGAATTTATAATAAATAAAAAAAATCCAGAAGAGCTATACAGGCATCCCTCACTTTACACGTTTTCGCTATAATGTGATTTTAAAAAGTAAATTAACTTTTTAAATTAAAGAAATTTTTGTTAAAAAATTGTCTCATGTGGCTGAACTCCTTGAGTCTCATCAGAGCTCAACTAATGAAAAGCTTCTGGAAATGAAAACAACATGAATGATGAAAGTCAGGAGCCATTTGTTGCTGAGCCCATCAAACAACTTTCAACAAAACAAATGATTGAATTTTTTAAACATATTGACAGTGCCATTAGAATAATTGAAGAAACTGATCCTAATGAAATAGAGCCTAAGTTGCAAGAGAAATTCAGAATTCTTTGGCTTCCTACAAAGAACTTTATAGAGAGAGGAAGAATGCTGCCTGTCAGTTGAGTCTTGACTGTTTCATTAAGAAAGTTGAAGATCATTGGCATATCATCCCAGAGTCTTCAAGAGAGCAAGAATGTGATGGTCCAGACTGACCAGACCTAATTCTTTCAACAGTGAATTGAAGATTCAGAATTTGTAGAGTTTATTTATTTATAACTTGTATTAAATAACATTCATTCATTAAAATTTGATGTTTTGTTCATAGGTATAAAGTTTTAATTTTTTTTTTTTTATCCTTCTGAAGAAACCACTATCCCTATCTCACCCATGCTAAATTCAACTCACTTTATGCAATTTCATGTTACGCAATTATTTCATAGAACCAATTAATCGCGTAAAGTGAGGGGCACCTATACTTTTCCTTTTAATATAAGAATTTTTTTTACAAAGAAAGTAAATATAACTGCATTTTTTAGTGACAAGATCTTGTTTCAATAATATTAATAGTTACATGTATTCTGAGGACCTTAAATGTATATTAACCTTGTATTAATTAATTGATAAAATTAATTAATTAATATAAAGTAAACATATATATATAAAATATTGAATTTATATTCTTTTTTTAATCCAGAATACACCTAATTCTGTTTTTACACAATAGATACATTCTCGAAGAATACGTGTAAAAAAATTTGTGTAAAAAAATATATTGTATCTATGGAAAAATAGATATTAGTTCCAGTCCTAAGAAATCAGCAAAAATAATACAATAAACCATGAGTTAACATACAAATATATTGAATTATGTGACATTATGTAAGGGCTACCAAAAAATATTTCAGTTATAATTGACCCCTTGCCCTACAATTTAAGTAAGTGGTACAAGTAACTTTATGTGATGCTTACTGAAGCGAAGAGCTGATACTACGATCATTATTCATGTTCCTGGTAAAATGCCTATTGGTCAAATTAAAGCACTTGGTAAGAAATGACGCTATCGCATCACGTGATAAGCTAAGATGGCTACTGGTGAAAGTAAACGGCATCGTTAGTCTGATAATTCAAAAATAATTTTAGATGGTGGATTTTCCAAGATATATGGTTTGTTACTAAAAGTGAGATTGCTATATTTATTATAAATATCCTTCCAAATAAATGCTGAAAATGAAAATGTACGATTCATTAATAAAGGTTTACTTCAAAAATAACTGTATATCTTGGGAAATGCACAATTCCTCTGACAAATTAATTCCTTGTCTCCAATGTCGCAGTTATAAAAATAAAAGTAAAGCAAAATTTTCTTTATAAATTCTTTATAAATTTCTTTTCTTTATAAATTTTCTTTATAAATTTTATTTTCTTTATAAAAATAAAAGTAAAGCAAATCAAAATCGTGTAAAAGAAGTTTGTGTAAAAACAGAATTGGGTGTATATTAAACTTCAACAATTATATTATACAATGAATTCAATCTGAAGCAAACAATTTAATCATTGAATTTTCTAAAAAAAATTCTAATTTAAATTCTAATAAGAAAAAATAATAGCGTACTAGACCAAGGGTCGGCAAACTGCGGCTCGTGAGCTACATGCGGCTCTTTGGATATGTACATGTGGCTCTGAAGTAAAATTGAAAATGAAAATAAAACTATCACAGTTTCATTTATAAAATTTTTAAAAAACTTTATTCACATAATGAATCAGTCATAAAATTTTTATAGAATTTTATTCATATAATGGTTATTTCATTTGTTTTATAGGTCTCGCAAAACTTCGTGGTACTAAGATGCGTGCGTTAAATTAAAAACGAATAGCTACAAACCAGACATACAGAACTTTTTAAGAAAATGCAAGCTCATTGCGCACGCAGATTAAAACCAATGAGAGCAATTTTTTTATGTTTTTTTCATTTAAATAAAGAGAAATTAAAATTATAACTTGTTATAATATTATTTTAAATTTTCCTTATTTGTTAAAATATATTTATGGCTCTCAATAATTTTTAAATTGTTATGAGGGACAGGTTTGGCTTTTCCATCTCAAAAGTTTGCCGACCCTTGTACTAGACCAAAAATATGTAATAATTAAAAAATAATCCATATACAAAATAAATAGATTAATAATGATATAAGGCTTCCAGCATAGAAGCTACTCATAATTTTCTAAACATTAAAATAAACAATTATTCACATTGAAAAATGTCGGATAATAATTTGAATTTATATTGGATTTAAAAATAAATAGCACTATTAATTACATTTTACAAAATTAGTTATTTGGATATATATTTCATAATTAGATAAATTTAAAAATTTTTAACCAGTATTGTAGCTGTTATATTTTATGAAAAATAGTCAGCAATTAGGGACAGAATATGCATAGCAACTGTGCAAGTAACAATATGTTGCCATAATCTCATTTTCACATGACTTTAGTTAAATATGTAATTTATTAGTTTAGACTAAATTGATTACTTAACAATAATAAAACAAAGTCTTGACAAGAGATTTAAAAAACTTTTAAAAGAATATTACAAATGCAAAAGCACTTTTAAGCTAATTAACATTCACTTACTCTGTGTGACTGAAAGTCAGTCTAGCCCAAAGCATTCTTCAAATATGTCTATAATTTCTTTTAAATATCTGATAAGCTTGTCAATTTTTATTTTATTAGTTTAGTGACATTTGATATTATTCAATGAAAATTTAAGATAAGTGCATATACAGAAAAATGTGAAAATTATATAAAATCTTTTTAGAATGAAAAACAGAAATCCACAATGAAGAATGAAGCAAAAATCTAGCTGTAACAAAGTAAAAGTGGAGCAAATTGTGAAAAATTTTGAAAAACAGGAAAATACCAAGTTCTAAAATAAAATTTTCCAATCATCTCAGGATGATTAGTGCATGAAATAGCAAAAAACATCATTGTTATCACAAATTACAAATGAGACTATCCCTAAAATGTTGACTGAAATTAAAAAGAAAATCAAACAGCAGATATATTGATATTTCTGGCATGCTGCATATAAAACAATGATAAATTATTATATCAAATAGTCACAGGCAATGAAATCTGCATATGCTACAACTTCCAAAAGAGCCAATAGCAATTCTTATAAAATTTACTTATAGCAAAGAAATTCAAACAGATCATTTCAGCATATATAATAATGGTTAGCAACTTCTGGGACATAATAAAGAATAAAGAATTTTTTGGTTAAATTCAAGTCATAATGCAAAACCTTAACGATTCGTTCTTTTTTTGGCACAGTGCTTCGGACATAATAAAGAATAAAGAATTTTTTGGTTAAATTCAAGTCATAATGCAAAACCTTAACTATTTGTTCTTTTTTGGCACAGTGCTTCAGAACATGGAAGTTGCCACTATCGAATATAGATCGCAAATTACTAGTTTTCGGACGGCAATAGAAATGTTAAATACAGACATTTGCTATAAAATTCATTTGAATTTATGAGTAATTCAAAGCCATAGGCCATTGCAAAGATCATAATCTGTTTTCTGAAGATATCTGTTTATTGATTAATAATGCAAAATTACACAATGCTACTTACAATTATTATTGATCCAGTTTAAGTGAAAAATTATTTATCATTCAGCATATAATATTGACTTGGTAGTTGGTACCAAATGATTGTTATTTGTTCCTCAACTGAAGAAATGTGGTTAATAAAAGATTCAATAGTAATGAGAAAATGAAGTCAATAATAAAAGATATTAAATCAAATAGAATACAGAGGTTCCCTAACATAAAATGGTGCAAATTACAACAATCCATATTTACAACAAAAATTCATATTATCATCAATGATTTTGTAATAATAGCAGCCAATCAATTAAACAGATGAATAATCATCAGGATGAAAGTGTATTATGTTTCCAAAATGGAGTATTCATATTTAATTCTACATTCTATACATCTCAATTTTTTTTTTTAATGTCCAGGCTCTACCCATTCAATTCCATCCTTCACCCAATTGCCCACTGTTACCACAGGTATGGGAAGCTTGTGATGACCATTTGGATGCCCAGCTGTTTAGTATCCAATAAGAAGGAAAGCAGTATATAATGTAAAAGAAAAATTGGCAATCACGCTGATCTTCAATGCTTTTTTTTTTAATAAAAGTTAGATGATTTCATTTCAATTCAAAAATACTTTTTAAATGTGTACAATGAAATCATACATAATAAATCAATTCACTTATTTGAATTTAATCAAAGGACTGCCAAATGCCCATCAGTTCGAGATTCAGAATTCAGGAAATTTTTTGATCTGGAATGGGCATCAATCCACCTACATCTTTGGCAGTGGCATAGCTGACGATCAGCAAACCCCACAATGCGGGGGGACCCAGAGTTCATGGGGCCCCAACTCACCCTGAAGGAAAAAAACCTCTAAAACCCAAACAAGCAATCCCCAATAACCTCAATTTTAATGCAGAATAGAATTCAGGAAATTTTTTGATCTGGAATGGGCATCAATCCACCTACATCTTTGGCAGTGGAATAGCTGACGATCAGCAAACCCCACAATGCGGGGGGGACCCAGAGTTCATGGGGCCCAAACTCACCCTGAAGGAAAAAACCTCTAAAACAATAATCAAGCAATCCCCAATAACCTCAATTTTAATGCAGAATAACCTATTTAATGCAGGGCATCGGCGTTCGTTAGCTGGAACTCTAAAACTTTGTTAGCACTAATTTACAATTTATGTATTGTTTTCACATACATTTTTTATGTTTCTGGGTGCAGTGATTGTTTGATTAAAGCACTACAGTACGTCTATTACAGTACTCTGGAATGCGGCAACTACCACACTAAGCTGTATACATCTATACGACACAAGTTTAAAATCTTATACATAGAACAAGTAAATCAAATTATACATTAGGCTTTTTTTATGTCGACATCCTTATAAATAAACGTTGAAACCCAGTGTTACAGGGTTTTGATTGTTTAAGCAAATCATTTTTACACAGACATTTATTATAAATGTACGTCAACGCCCTGCATTACAGAGTTTAGATAACGTATGAAATAAATTATATTGATAAATTAAAAAGAGGGGGGCCCCATCGACATTTTTGCGGGGGGCCTCTTAGTTTTCAGCTATGCCGTTGATCTTTGGTAAAGTTCTGTTGGCTCTATCAGAGATATAGGCAGTTTATAGTGAGGCCTGAAGTAATATCCATTATATAGTAATTTATTAGCCAATGATTGAGAATTAGCATTAAAAAAATAGTTTTTACTACAAACTTGGTTAAGCTAGTTTGAATTAAGCTTTGGAATTAATAAGGATACTTTTGGCAGTGCTTTTCTAAAGTTTTTCTACTTTTAGAGCATACCACAGGCATACAACACTCATGGTGGAATCACCCAGAAGGTTAAAGCAGGGTTGCAGAGTTGGATGGCAAATGATCTGACTCTGACTTTTTAAAAAAATCCGACTCTGACTTTACCCAAAAACCTTCAATTCTGCAATCCAGGGTTGCAGAATCAGATGGCGAATGATCCAATTCCAACTCCCTAAAATTTGTAAGGTTCGACTCCGACTTTGACTCCCGACTCCAGGCAGTTTAAAATTCCGACTCCACCCAAAAACCTCCAACTCCCTAACTGTGCAACCCTGGGTTAAAGGATAGAGATCAACAAGTTTTGTTGGGTAAAAAACTGGATATGTGGGATTTGGAATTGAACCTAGCTTTTCAAGAAAGTACAATCATCAATCATCTAATCAATGCTGGAAACTTCAACACATGAAACTTAAACATTCCATCTTTCTTTTTACATGGTATTTTTTATTGTTAAATATAAATATCTACAGTAAGACCTCGATTTTATGGACTGATGTTTAATAAAAACATACTTCGAAAATACAGTAAAACCTCAATTTTATCGGACAGAAAACACACACACTTTTACATTACAGTAAAACCTCGATTTTACGGACACGATCCCAAAAAATAAAATAAATAATATTAATACAATATTTGCATAAACTGTCCATAGTACACAGTAAAACCTCGATTTTATGGACTTCGGATTTTACGGACACCATCCTAATAAAATAAATAATATTAATACAATATTTGCATAAACTGTCTACAGTACTGTATTGCGAAATAAAGCACTCATTTATTGCATAATGCGTCATTTTTATTTTAACAAGTTACCTAAATTTAATATTTAGGTAAGTTTTTAGGCATAAGTCACATTAAATAGTACAGATTGAAAATGCTAATTAATGTTTATACAAAAATTTTACTTCGATTTTACGGACTTTCCAATTTTATGGACTAGTCTTGCCCCCTATAGTCCGTAAAATCGAGGTTTTACTGTATATTTTTTATTGTAATATAACTTTCATCTCACTTCTTACTTAATCATGAGAACACATCAAAAATGGATATAAATATAAAAATTGTTAAATATAAACGGTATAATAAAAAATATTGTATTTTTTGTTGTATTGTTTATATTTTTCTCACTTTAAAATATAAATAGTGTTTATTCAACATATCTGAACACTAATATTTAAAAGCATAATCATTTAACTAACAAATAAGATAACTAATCATTTATTTGAAAAAAATATCAAATAATAAAAATAATAGAAAAAGTTATTTGATAGTTCAAATAACTAGCAAAATAATTTTTTGAAAATAACTCCAATAAAATAAAATTTTTAATTTTTTATCATAAACAAAAATTTATTCAAATAATACACAAATCATGTACTTATCTATAAGTGTATTAAGTATATCAGTAAATTAAGTACTTATCATATAGTTAACAAATAATAAATTAGCAGATGAAAATAAGCAATGAAATAGATTTTTTTATTGCTTATTGTCTTCTATCAATTTAGAATTTATGTTAACTGTATGATAAGCACATAATTTAATTATATACTTAATATAATATTTTAGGATAATCATTAATACAAAGACATAACTTATTTGCATTTATCAATATTTGCAATTGATTAATCTTTAAATTAACAAACAAGTACACTCTCTAGTAAAGTGACTAGAGATATAATATTTTCATAACATATAAAACATTTGTACAGCAAAATGTACATTTTAAAATTTTGTTGGTCAAAAGGCCATGATCACTTGCAACACACATGCTTGTTGTTAAAGTTGACATTGCTAATTTTGAATTTGTATAACTTAATGAAGAAAATCATTATAAATGAGAATTACTACTTTATTTCATGTACAGTTATATTTTAAAAAGAAATCATTATTTTATTTAGATTATTTTTGATATTGAAATTGTTGATGTTGCAAACATTTGAACAAGCTAGACATAAATCTTATTGCAAACTGATATCCTTTTATTTAAAACTGTTGATTTTTGTTAAATAATAATTAATCTTCATGGTTGTAATGTTTTCATGCTGATCTTGTTATAAATTTTGATGATATAAATATTGTACAAAAATATAGGTTAACTGTAATTGTTTTAGGTTTTAGAAATACATCACATTGGCTAAATGATAGATTACCTGTTGGTGGAATGCGGGTTGCGTTACATCGGTAATA
Organism: Olivierus martensii; assembly: GCA_000484575.1. NCBI lineage: Eukaryota > Metazoa > Arthropoda > Arachnida > Scorpiones > Buthidae > Olivierus > Olivierus martensii. Next base: position 25,977 of record AYEL01081351.1, on the reverse strand, counting down.
TCATACTATACAACAGGCTCTTTTTAATGACTATATACATATGTCTTCCATGACTACATGAAGAGAAACTGCATTGTTGTCTGGGTTAGTAGTCAGTTTTTAATAAATATATATACAATATATACATTTATGTAAATATATTTATTAAAAACTGCAACACAATACGTCTTTCACTATCAAATAATCTACCATTTTGCCCAATTGGCCTATATAACATGCTTTCTTAATGAATACTGTATATACCAATGATGATATATACGCAAGTTTTCAGGACCACAATATAGACTGTTAGTCGATTTCTATCTACATGGTAGTCCAGGAAACATTTATATATTCATTAAGAAAGCCTGCTCTATAGACAACGCAGAGCCATCACACATGGAAGTTAAATAATTACTTGGATTTTTTCTAAATTTCACTGACTAATTAATTAATTTTTAAATAATATTTTAAAAATTTATAAAAAAGTATTACATTTCAAACTACTGTATCTTGAACACGTTTCTGCCTGGAAAATCACAGATAAGGACATACAGTACAATAGAAAGCAGGCTATCTATGGTATAGAAATCTGTGGTCTTCACAAATTCTCATAGTATTGTAATTTATATTACCTCTTTTACAAAATATCTTCCAAACATTTGTTTTCTATCTTTTGGAAATGTAAAGACGATTTAAAAAAAAAATTGTTCCTTTTGCATATTTATCCGATTTTTTGCAATTATAAACTACATATCGCGGCATTTTTAATTTACAGAAAAGCAGATGATTGCGGCTTGTGACGTCACAACCATGATGCTTTTCGCACCATTTTAAAGGAAGTGACATTTAAGCCCGAATGGCGGAACCTTTCTTCTTGGTGCTTACCGCCATCCGCCGTGTTGGTAAATATCGATGCATATACATACGAATTTTAAAAATGTGTCGCTATACGGAATTACAATGATAGCGGTAGCCAGAAATTGTTTAGGTAGCAGACGTTCCATGAAATCCAAAAATTAACAATACACTCACAATAATTACACTACTGGTTCTAAACTATACCAATCTCTATTTTAATTGAAGTATGATCGTTAATTTTCATTGTTATAATTATTCCCACAGCTATAACCTCCATATAACAACTGAAATACAGAGCATTCACAGCACTCTTATTCGTAATGAGGAAGGTATTGAGTTTCCAAATTGATGGTCCCCGGTTTACTTAAATTCGATAAACACAATATAGTATGTTTAATTGAATAAATTTCCGTTTATAAGAAAAAACAATTCAGAGTCAATTGTAAATTTTTATTTAATGAATTTTTTAGTTTTACTACAGAAGTAGAATTTAATCAATCTATTACAAGTTCAAAAAACTTCAATCATAGTAGCAATGATTTTGTACTCAAATTGAAGTTTTTTTATGCATTAATTTTGATATTACAATAAACTTTTTTCTTTCAAATTTTTTAGAAACTCATTAATTTCTCTATTTAAATAGAATACCGTATCTGTATAAATACACATTAAAAATATTAACTCAAAAATAAATTATATACTACAAAAAAATATAAAAATTTTCAACATAAAATACATTTTTTTTTCTAAATGTTTATAAACATTTTTAAAATCATATTTACATAATATACTGTATTTTCAAATTTTATGAAAAAGTAGATAAGTCAATAAAAGCTTCAATCCAGATATGTATAAAGTTTTGAGTTTAATCTTCCTCACCACAGAACAGCACAGAAACCTAATATTTCCTTTCTATAGTAGTGAGAAATAAAAATAATACTAGTGAATTATTATAAAGCTTATCCCTTTTTAAATTTATGACTTATCAACTTATTCAATAAAGGAGGAAGGATATGTACAATAACATATTCTGCTTTTTGTATGTTTTATTAATTTTATCATCAATTGTTATATATAAATCAATTCACAGAATATCCATTTTTAATTCTCTATAATACAGATGACTATGAAAAAAATGATTTGTGAAAAATGGATTTTTCATTTGTAATTACAAACTTGAACATCCTTTTGTAAAACATGAAAACTGTCTCAACAATGAAAGGGGGAATTAATATCTTCAACAAATATATATAAATTCAATTATTACATAGACATAATTTTCTATTAAAATATAAATAAATAAATTAATAAATAACTATAATACATAAAATCATTCAAGCACCTTATTCAATAACTGATTGCACAAGCTTGATAACTCTATTTGATTAAAAAATCTATCAATTTAACTTTTAAATAAATTTTTTTGACAACATCAAAGAATTGAATAATACATAAACATGATTATATTATTATTATTTGATTACTCAAACCACATCAATTAAACAACATTAATTTAGCTATATAAAATTTAAAATTGATATAGTATTTTGAAATAATTATATTTTAAAAACTACAAACAGACTAGAATGGAATAAAACATATCTTAACTTACTTTCAACAAGACAATTTACCATGCAACATTTTTTTTTTTCAAAACTCTTACTAACAATTCTCATCCTGCTCTAGTTTACCACAAATCAACAGACTTCTACAATACTTTAAACAATTTCCTACTGAAAAACGTCAATGCACTAATTGCCAATTTTTATAATGATTATCTAATGATTTTTGTGAGATGTGAGAAACAAACATAATTTTAAGTTATATTTCCTAATCTACTATCAATCAATACTTGAATTATAAACAAACTGAATTTTGTATATATAACAACTGCTTATTTCTTTACTTTTACTTGATTGAAACATTTTTAATATCAAATGCTAATTAATAATGCATGACATAACTAAAGACTAATTTTTTCAATAATATAAAATTATAATCAAACTATAGTTATATATATTATTTAATAGTGCCAAAGAAATGCATATCTTTACATAGAAAAGATTTTATATAGAAACTATTAAATTAATAAACACTAACAATCTAATTGAAACTTATACTATTAGATATATATTTTTCAATTCTAATAATATTAATTTGAACAAGAAAAAAATCTTTAAGTTTAGAAGAATCTTAAAGTAATAATTTAATTTCTCTATTACAATTCAATACACATTTTAATTCCTTTAGAATTAATTACTAGTTGCTAAATTAACCAAAAAAACAAAGCATCTGCATATTAATATGTCTGCAATTCTTCTGTCACAAGATGAATTTTTTATTTTGTAATATAATTTTTGACTTTTTAAATATTTTTTATCAGATAAATTATCAGTTAATGCATTTTTGATGATCAGTTGTTATTGTAAGCAGTCGAGCTGAGAGAAACCAGGCCCCGGTACAAACTAGGTTTTGGACCCATATATATATTTTTTCTTTTCTACTCTGTAAGATATCAAAACCATACATATTACATATATTTTACACACAGTTATTCAATTTTTTATTCACTTTTAAATTCTGTTTAAAAAGTGTATTATATTCAATTTGAGGAAATTGAGGTTCGACAAATTTTATTTTTTAATTATATTTTCAAAGAAAATCTTTAAAATATCGATTTTTTCGAAGATTAATGTCATAGGTTCATGGAACTAGCTTTGGGAAATGTCCGCAACTTTTTAAAAAATTTTTCTTTTTACGTCGGTTATAACGAAAAACTTTTCCGGTCCCAATCGTTTTGTTATAAATGCATTCCACTATAAAGTAAGACCCCGCTTAATGGTGTTTTGATATAATGCGATTTTTTCAAATTCTATATTTTTATTGAGTCACTTTGGCCTGATTTTTCAAACCGTTATTCTTGCATAAATCCGAAATCGCAGGAATTTGTTACATAGATACTCCTATGCCATCTCACAATGCATTTGATATCAGTGCAGTGAAAGTCTGCTGCGGTCAGAGTTCATATTTATATGATTGGTCATCAATTATCCTATTTTAGTTTTAACCTGAATGCTGTCACTTTAAACTATAGTTCCTTGAAGTTAAACGTTTTTTTAATCAATATTTTTCGTTGTTTATAGTTTACTGCAGGGGTGCCCAAAGTGTGCCTGAAAACCCTAGAAATGTGGTCCACGATGTCAGATAATCAGCAATTTTCAATTCATAGAGATAATTTTCATTTTTACAAAAAATAAATAAATTTTATCAATTTTTATAATTAAAAATTGTTCAGTTAAAAAAATACATATATAAATGCTTCCAAATATATGTTTTCATTATTTGAAAGCACTTATATGTGATAATCTTTCTCAATCATGAGTATTAATAAGTCCAAATTGAGATCAAAATTAACTGGTGAACTTTTACAAGACTTCAATCATGAGTATTAATAAGTCCAAATTGAGATCAAAATTAACTGAGGTTTTCATTATTTGGAAGCACTTACATATGTGAAAAACATTCTCAATACAATAAGTCCAAATTGAGATCAAAATTAACTGATGAACATTTAAAAGCGATGTTCCAAATTGAGATCAAAATTAACTGATGAACTTTTACAAGCGATGTTACGAATACATTCAACCGATTTAGAACCAAGGCTGAAGGATGTATTATTAAAAAACAACTGCACAGGTCACGGTCAGATTTTGAAATTTATTATTATTTTCTTTTTTATTTGAAATTATTTAGTTATTTTTTTTTAATTATTTTTGAAATGCAATTAAACATTTATTATTATTTTCTTTTTAATTATTTTTGAAATGTATTATTTTAAACGGTTAATAAAAAGTAATTATTGTCATAAATAAAGAATGATTATGCTATAAAATTAGTATAAATCTTTCCCTTGCATCTAAATTTTTATCAATTTGAATGAATTTTTCCATAACACTTTTTTTTGGCCCGCCAAATATTTTGGAATTTACAATTTGGCCCATCTAGGCAAAACTTTGGAAACCCTTGGTTTACTGCAATCTGATTACTGCCTTTTGTTTTTAAAATTTTTTTATTTTCTAATTTTAAGAATGTTTTTCATGAATGATTTATGAATAAAAATCAATATTAGGAATAAAAAAATGTCTATAATTAATGTAATATAATAGTAATAATATATGTTACAAAATAATATAAAAAAAAATGCTATGTATATATTTTTTATTCACTCTCGTTTCACCTATCCTCATTATTTTCGTGTTAAAATAACCTCGTTTAACACTGATTCATTTAGCGCTTTGTTTCCTTGGAACGTATTCCCCACATTAAACGGGGTCTTACTGTATATATCCCATTCCTCTAAAAAATTTGTGTGTGTCCTGTCGGTCTGTCAATTCCTTCTCTGTTTAAATCAGTGGTTCCCAACCTTTTTTTGGCCATGCCCCACCTAAGCATCTCTAAATTCTGATTTTAATTTTAAAAATATTTATGTCACAATATATATTTATATACTGTAGATATTGCCCCTAAAACCAAAAGAAATGAAAAAAATTCATTGTTCAAACCAAAAGAAATGAAAAAATTCAGCTCATTCTCGAATTGCCCCCCTGAAAAATCAAACTGTCCTCTTGTGGGGCGTGCACCCCACGTTGGGAAACACTGGTTTAAATGAAATGCTTATGACTATCATAAATAATTCTTATTTTAACTGTTTAGAATACAAAGATTTTTCATTACCTTAGATTTTTATAATACAATTTTAATTCTATATATCTTGTAATGCACAGTTACTTAATTTAAAAAAATAGAAAAAATTCTTATTGTTAGGTAGTGGCCTGGGCCCCTCAATCTTCTACGGGCCCAAGGAATTTGAGCCCTCTTCCCCGTCTCGGCACCACTGACTAAGTTTCAGACTTATATTATTAATTTGTCCAAAAAATTTCTGCATAAATTGAAAATCACATAAGTCCAACAAAATTTAAATTCAATCTACACGAATGGGTGCAGTAGCAAATGGAGTGACCAAATGAAATTTATAAGCATATTTTAAACATAGATAAGAAAATATATTTTTGTTTAATAAATTTTTCATTTATGTTTTATGGAAATTCAATAAAAATAAAAAGATTTGCACATCTGCATATCTCTGAAACTGTATAAATTGAAACTGCAAAATCAGAGGCCTTCTGTCTAAGAAATTAATATATTAATTTGAGAATAATGCAAAAGAAATTCCCAAAGAATAAAAATAATTCAATTTGCAATACTGTAATCAACCTAATTCAAATTGAAACAATTGCTATTTCAATATAATTTATATGTACCTAGTTAAATGAAATTTGTTGTCATCCCTTTATTAAACCTCAACGAATCATGAATTAAGAAAGAAAAATAAAAGAAATTTATAACAGAAAAATAAAAATTTATACAAATATTAATTTAATTAGTGATATTATTCAAAAATATTTTAGAATCCATAAATCTTTTTTAAAAAATGACTTTGCTAGATTTGTTATGATTTCATTGCATTTTTTTATATTTGAATTTTGACATTATAATTTGAATAAGTATTTATAATTTTAGCTATAAAAATAATAAAGAAAATATATTTTTTCTTTTATATGTCAATTTAAATAAATATAACAGAGGTTGGATATTTTTTAGATGAATTTATTTTCTTGATATTCAAAATGTGTGAATGCTGTGGGGACGAAGAAAAATGAAAAATAATTATCATAACAATTCTAAAAAACAAATACTTAAAACTAAAAATTAAAGATATATTTATATTATATAAAGTGAGATTTTCATATTCTAAATTTAAATTGAAGATTATTGTGAATGCAAAATTAAAGATTGGTGTTACTGCTTCTCCTAAGAATTGAGCCATTAGCTTTCTTATATGACTGAGAAATGTTAAATAAAAAAACAAATAATATGATCTATAGAGAGAAAGTGCATCAAAGTTATCCCAGTATTGTATTATTTAGTTTCTCATAGCTTTTTTTGTTAGAATTTTATGAATTTATAGGAAAAGTATCTTAACAATTATATTAATATGTTGTTGACATAAATGAAAAAAATCTTTACCATAAACAAAGATTGAGGAAGATGCTTTTTGCTTAGGAAAGTATTTATAAGTTGCAATTTAATGGGAAAATGGCATATTTAACTTTCTAAATATAATAAGTTTAAAGCAAAAGATAATTTAGATTTCAATGTACTTACGTTTCTTTATGTATTTTATTAAAAATTTGTAAATCAGTATAAGAGTAAATGTTAAATTAATTTCAAAGTTAAGATTCAATTAGGTAAAATAAAAAGTTAATTAAAATTTAATAACAAATAAAATTCCTATGAAATATTTAACTTTTAAGAATTCAAAATGTTTCAAGTTTAAAAAAATTATTTTCCTGTTTCTGATTTAAAGTTTTTTGAGGAATGATATTTTTGCTTCAAAACTGCATAATATTTTTCAATCAAATATATCTGAAATAAAGATATTTCAGATATCTTTATTTCAGATATATTTGATTAAAAAATATTATAGAATGATAAGTAATATCAAATTTAAAATATAACCTTTTATTTTAATTATGATTCTAAACAATAATAATTTAAATCTTATTGACCATAAAATGGTATTTGCTTGTTAGTCATAAAACTCTTATTTAATTCAAAGAAACTGCTAAGATAATAATAAGTTTAATGTTTTTAAAGATTTGCTTTTCTTTGGCACTGCAATTTCTATCATCATGACTTATTCTAAAAGAATATTTTTAAAGTTTGTTATTAACAATTAAATTTTATTTTATAAATAGTTGATTTGAAAATATTTTCTTAAATTGCTTTGTAAAGAATTATTCTGCACTTCCATAGAAAAACCTCCTTCAAATAATTTTGATGTTCAAGATAATGCATACAATGCAATTCATTGATTTTTTGAAAAAATTGAGAGGGCTACAAAATAAATGAAAAATAAAAAAATCTTTTAAAGTTTATTATTTAATAATAGGTAGGAATTTGATAACAAGATATTAAATAACAATGTGATACTGCACATATTGCAAATAAAAAGTTTCCATTAGAATTTTTTTTATGACAATTATTTTGGAATTTTAAAAAATATTGATTTTTAAGATTTTGTAGAATTTTGAACTAAATATTTATTTTATTATGTAATATTAGTCAACTTAAAATTTCTGAGAGATTGAATCAAAACTTTGCTGTAAATATAATAAAAATTATCAAAATTAAACTTATATTTGATCTGTTTTCATGTTAGCAACTTAATAAGTGGATTGCATTACTTGACATGTTGAGTATTGAAGTGTGAAAATAGTAACTGTATTATATATTAAAAAAAATGAAAAAATCTGACATGTCAGTAACATAATACCAGAAAAACATCTGGACTGATTAAATGTTTCAGATTTATACATAAAGTGAAATAGATTATTTTCATATAAGTGCTTGTAATGCAGTGCTAAAAACAAGCCAAATTTCATTAATTAGTATCAATTAATTTTAGTTTTAAAAATCTTTTTACAATTTTAAACTAAAATATGGTATCCTCTAGTTTTTTGAAAAAATAATATTAGACTATTCACTCTATGAATTTTTAAGATCCAATATGAACAGTTTCTCTATAGAAGTGTGGAATAACCTTTTTTGTATTCACTATTGATATTTATTAGTAAGAAAATGCAAAGTTAAAAACTCTAGAATATACCAATTTTAAGATAAAATTATTAGCATTTCAGATGCAAACAAATCTAAAAATAACAAATATAGTATTTAAAAAATTTTAATATCATTAATAATAAATTATAAAAAAAATGTGCTTTTATAATGAGAGAGATGATCTTATAATTTTAAATATTTTAGACATTTCATTTGGAAATTATTTTGTTCTATTAAAATATAGTAGTATATCTAAAACCATTGTTATGTGGCATTTAAACTGTATCACATAAAGAGGCAGTGTTTTCATCTACTTGAAATTCTTGCAGAAAAACATTATTCATTCTCCAAAACATTAAGGCCCTAAGTGCTTCAAAAAGACTAACCACATTACATTATATAATTATCAATAGGTGCAAAAATATCTATTAAAATTTTAAAGGTTTTCAAAGAGTAAAGGAAAACATATGCTAATCATTTAGGAAAAAATAAATTTTTGATTTATATACTTAATTTTGTAATAACAATTATTACAGACATTCCCCAACTTAAGCAGTACTTATATTCCAAAATAATTTGTGAAAGTTGAATTTATATAAATTATTACATAATTATTATGGTAAAATTAAAATAATATATTATTATATATATCCTACTACTACAAGATAGGAGATATGTATATTAACTATCATAATATGATGCCTATATACAATTTATATTGTATTATGATAGTTATTACATTTGATAAATTTATCAACAACAGTCAATTATTGATAGCAACATTATTAGTAATAATGTTAAACAACATTATAGTTTTGCAATAGCCTTGCTAAAAATGGCTGTTTTCATATTTATAGTAGGAAAATTTTTTAATTTTTGCTATATTATTATTATTAGTTTTTTTGGAAATTTTATAAATCTGAAATGGCACAACTGAGGATTGTATAAGTTGGGGAGAGTCTGTATTGTAAATAAAATATCTTTTTAACAATACAATAATTTGTACAACTTATTCACATGGCATAAAATACAGATAGTCCTCGACTTACGATGACTTGAGTTATGACAGTCAAAAATTATTACTAAAAATTCTCTAATTCAACTTTGACACTTGCATATACATACATATATTACATTGCTTTTGTATACATATTGCAGCATCGCCAAGCAAAGCCTTATTACTGTATCTTGTTATAACTCTCATGTCCAGTAAGAAAAATAATACTGCTGGTGAAAATTCCAACATATAAAAAAGCAAGGAAAGCTGTAAGTTTAACCTTTAAGTTAAACAGAAACCTATTTTATGAAAATATTAAAACAGATATCAAACAAATCAAGAATTAAAAAAAGAAAATATTAAAACAGAAATCAAACAAATCAAGAATTAAAAAAGTCCTTGACTTATATCAGAATCGACTTACAATGGAGATATTGGAACAGAATCCCGTCGTAAGCGAGGACTACCTGTAGATATACATATATTGTATAATCATAAATTATATTACATTTAAATCATATTTAACAAATTGAAACGGGCATTAATTTTATTAAACAATTTTTATAATGACAATACAAAACTATACATTACACTAATCAACAATAACAAATCCCAAACAGTTTCACAAAACATTCAAAATGCACATATATTTTTTTGAGCAGAATTTGGAAATATTTGCTAAAATCACTTTAGTCTTTGTGTGATATTAGCGAGGGCAATGGCGAAGGCCTGGAGGGCACAAAATGGTTGCTGGAAGTCCAATGTATATGCATTCATATTGATTCTTCCAAACTGCAATACCTAAATAAAAAATTTTCAATCATATAAAAAATTAAATTTTTAAACTGAAGTCTAAAATTTTCAAAAATGCATAGCATGAAGCATTGCATATACTTTCATAAATATAAAATACAAAATTTGCAGAACTACATAGACAAAAATGATAATAGAAAGTTGTGTATATCTAAGAGAGTTCAAAATTTAATCTAATTTTCAAGATAGTGAAATATGCTGCATTAGGAACAGCCTAATTGATTTTTACTGATAGAAACATTTTTAAAAGTTGGGGTTTAATAACTTTTGAGAACAATCAATTTAGATGTTCAGAAGTGTTTCCAGTTGATTTTTTTTAATGTCCTTAAGGCAGTGTTTTCCAAACTGAGGGGGTGCGAGTCTATGGCAAGGGGGGTGTGCGAGAATTATCAAAAGCATCATTTTTAAGACAAACAAGCAAAAAATAAATTCAAATTGGTATTGAAAAAAAATGAATCTGCAAAAGGATTATAAATGCATATATCCACGTACCCAGAAACTTTCTGCAGTAGCTGTTTTAATTAATTAAAGTCAAAAATATCGATCTTGTTTAGTGATTGAAAAAGAATTGCGAGTAGCGATATCTTCAATGATATCCTGATTTGAGAGAAATTGTGCTGAAAAAACAAGCCCATCTATTGCATTAAATATTATGTTGTATTAAACATGTATTGTATTTTCGTTTTTTTTTTGTAAGATTTAATTGTATTAAAAATTATTACACCATAATAAATATATATTTTTTTTATGTATGAGAAATTTATTTATTCAAGATATGGTATATTGTTTTGTAGTATTTAATTGTAAGTGGAAAGTATTTATAAAATTTAGACTGTTATGAAAATGAGGGGCATACCATTTTTTTACGAAAAAAGGAGGGCGCAGACACAAAAACTTTGGAAACCACTGCCTTAAGGTAAATAAATTATTATTATATCTTAATCTATAAAAAGGAATATTAATATCAAAGAAATTCATTTAATATTTTATAGAGGTTTGCTTACTAATCATTTCCATTGTTCAGATGCAAATATTCATTTTTGTACTACTTTTATACTAAAATCATTTCATATGGGTCTAGTAGGTAATGAAATTCTGCCCTTTCAATTTTTGGTCAAAAATTACTGAAATCTCAGTAATTCTTCCTGTTTCAATTCCTCAACTTGTCTTAATATTTTAGCTTCTTGCAATATAATATCTAATTGGCAGGGTTTGTCTTTGTGAGAGTGTCTTCTTACATATATCAGATGCTATGTCTTTGTTGTGTTCTTTGTTACATAAAAAGAAATTTTTTGAATACCCACAAACTATCAGTAATATTTTACAAGTCCAAATTTTGTACTGAAATGATATACATTCCTAACTTCCTATATTTTGTCTTTATTATTACACATATATTGAACAAATTATTCCTTGTATTGAAATTTAATTGCTTTCCCAATGTTTTCTCAATCATTTTTTTATATTATAAAATGGCTTATTAATGTTCAAATAACAAAATTGTATTGTTTCTATAATTTAATTTTTTCTGCTGTCTTGTAATATCAAAGATTGTTATTTTTCATGAATCTGTGCATATGTATTCTAGTTCCTCCTTTTCTGCTGTTTGCATGTTAAAATAGACTGAAATTCTTTTAAGAACTCTGAAAACCACCTGTTTATATGTTCAGGATTCATATGATTCATTGGGGATGAACAATGGCACATAAGTTTCTTTTCTATGTACTAATGAGAGCTCCTATATGAGAAGAAAAAATGATATTTGACAAAAGCTCTACCTTTATATAACCTTTCTGAGTCAACAAAAGGCATAACAGAAGACAAGCAAGATAGTTTCAATCTTGAAATATATAGTATGCAAGTTGTAGATAAGAAAATGACTAATGTGTTGGCTGGTACATTCTGAAGAGGCAGATGATACTCTCCATCTATAATATTAATTTTCACATCCAGATATGCTATGTCCTCCATACTAATCTTTTGTCTTATGAGGTTTAACCTATAGGTTGGATCAAATAGCAGAGTTCTATCTTTTAGCACATCTGCTACCATTGATACATATAAATGTCATGGAAGTGGAATAAAGACATAATAAAAAAAAGGTTAAAAAATTTAATTCTGATTTTTATCAATCCAGCATTTGCAAATCTGTTTTTGTGTTTATTCATTGAAAATCCCAACTTTTGATGGTGGTTTCCTAAATTTTTTCAGTTGCCAAAATATTTTTTAAATTACATATAAATAAATATTGAACTGTTCAATAAAATTTGATTTTTTTTAATTCTATCTTGTCAATTTTGTAGTCTAATTTATCAAAGTTATTCTGGTTTTGGGATGAGATAAATAATATTTTTGAAATTTTAAATAAAAATTGAATTTTTCATATGATGAGCTAAAAAATGCTTAAAATTGAAAAAATATTGTAGATAATGTCAAAATTTTGATTAATTCTGTTAAAATAAAAAAAATATATCTTAATCATTCATTTTTTTTGTTTCATTTTCATCAATATTTAGGATTAAAAAATGCGAAAAAACAAAAAAATCCTGCACCCATTTAAACGGACTCAACTGAAGCCATTCACTTCTCAATAAATTGAGCCAAGCCTATTTTACCCAGTGGCATGTAGTATTGCGTGGGTTGCTATAATTAACCAAATGCAGTCCAATTAGAGCAATATAAAGAATATAACAGCTGTTTATGTATGTGATGAGACCACTTTCATATGTTAGGATTTTTTGATATAAATTAAAAAATTTATAAAAAATACAGCTAAAAATTATACAAATAAAGTAAGAACAAGACAATAAATATAAAATATTAATTAAAAACGACAATATTTCATTGTATTTATATAATTTTTAATACTTATATGACACAACTTCATTCAACAAAAGTTATGTAAAGCTTGGTTTTTATAAATTAATTTTGAAAATACGGTTTGAATTTCTATATTCATGGTTTATTTTGTTCAGAGGACATGTCACTATCTAAAAATATCAATTATTTTGTTGGACAGCTAAGATTTCATATAAAAAAATTGTTTTCTCTGTGGATCTCATATGGAATGAAAAGTTGTAAAAAAAATAAAATTCCAAAAAAATGTTTACATTGTTAGAAAGAAAGTAAAAAAATCTAATAAATCCTGAAAATTTCAAAATATTACAATGAACATTAAGTGAAATATAATAATTTGAATTTTTGCAGATTAATTACACTTAATTACAATTAATTGCCAGCAGCCAAAGGCCCAGACTATCAAAATCTCCTTCTTTAATTATAAAAATGCCATCCCACATATCTTCTGTAATCTTAATTTCTTTTTGAATTTTAATTAAAACACCTTTCTCTTTTCTTCTTATTACTATAACTTAATGACAGCATCAGAAGTCAGTATTGAATCTATGGGAGAGTATAGTAATCCTATAGTAATAAGATTACTATATAATTCTGTATATTTAATAATGACTTCCGATATTGTCATCAGGTACCACTAATCATACCTACTAAAGCGCTTCCAATGGAGGACTTCTCTATTCTATAGGTAATATTTTTTTCTTAAATGTAAAATAGGAATGATAAGCAATAATATCTCTGAGTAACTTTGGAACTGTTACCTTTTTAGAAAAATAGATGAGTGTATTTTGACTTACATAAGATTTTGTGGAACAATCCACTTACATAGTCAGGGATTGCATGTGTATATGAATAAATATCCCATTTATTTTGTAATAGCTATAAGATTAACAATTTATGGCATCTAAAAATTAAATTTATAGATAAATCTAATAAACTTTAAAACAAAATCACCTATATATATATAAATAAAAACTATTCATATTCCAGTTTATATTTCTTACTTGCTTTCCACAGTATTCCACTTGAAAATTTTTGGCAGATTCTTGAGTGACTCTACCACCAAAATCCAATTGATAAACTTGATGAGCTTCATTCCAGAGTGGCATTTTATTTTCTAAAATATATTCACGGTATGATGGATTCCATTCATTTTCCACAGACGTAATTTTATTAAACTGTTTTCTTTTACACTATAATAAATTATTAAATTTAATAACAAATTCATAAAATTTTAGTATTATATTAATGTATAGGAAAAAGGAACATAAATTCAGTCACTTGAGTTATTGAATATTGAAAAATATAGGACTAAAAAAGAGAGAACAACAAAAATGATTCCTACAAAACTTCTATATATGGAAATTTCTCAAAAAAAAAAAAAAAAAAAAAAAAAAAAAAAAAAAAAAAAAAAAAAAAAAAAAAAAAAAAAAAAAAAAAAAAAAAAAACATTCATGAACACCTATAATTTTATTAATCATTATTTGCGTATTAGTATGTTTTACCTTACTTATATACAAGTAGTCTTTGACTTATGATGGATTCAGTTCAAGCCCGTTGTTGGTAAATTGGAAATGCCAAAATTTTATGGATTACTTGTGCTAATACTTATTGTTAAGCTTCACATTATCATAATAAATTTAATGAACTCAAAAATACAAGACCAGATCATTGGTCAGGGATTCAAATCCTTTGTCAACTGCATTGACCAATCACAAATTTATCGATGACATTACCATCATAAGTCAAGGCAATCACAAAGTGAGGATTGCCTGTATTATATTTTGTTGTTCTTCTTCATGTGCCTGTCACTATGTGATGTTGGCAATCATCCTAGCAAACTCTGTTCGGTTCTTTGACTTCTTTTTAAGATCGTCATTTGAAAGCAGGGTACAATCTATTATATTATCCATCCATGATGTTCTTCTTCGTCCTCTTTTTCTTTTCCCTTCAATTTATCCTTCTATGATGTTTTGAATGAGTTTGTATTCTTTATGTCTCATTAAGTGTCCATAATATGAGATCTTTCTTTGTTTAATAATTCTAATGACTTCCTTCTCTTTGTTTAACATTTCCAATACTTTTTCATTTGTGATTCTTTCAATCCATGAGATTTTTAGAATTCTTTGGTAGGACCACATTTCAAAAGCTTCTAATCTCTTAAGATCATCTTTTTTTTAGTGTCCATGCTTCACATCCATATAGCAAGATAGGCCAGATGTAGCATTTCAAAATTCTGAGCCTAGTCTTTAGTTTTAAGCTTTTGTTGCATAACACTTGTTTTATTTTAATATATCCTGCTCTTGCTAGTTCAGTTCTGGTTATTATTTCTTTATTACTTGTCCAGTCTTCATTTATTGTAGTGCCCAAGTATTATTTTTCTACCTTTTCTATGTATTTCTCGTCTATTTTGACTTCAGTTCTTTTTATGGAATTATTCGTTGAAATAATTAGTATTTTTGTTTTTTGAATATTTATTTTAATGCCAAATTTTTTGCAGGTTTTATTAAGTTGCTTCATAATAATTTGTAATTCCATTTCTGATTTTGCTAAAACAACAGTGTTATCTGCATATCTAATATTGTTAATTAGTACTTCATTTATCTTAATTCTTAAATCAATTCCATTTAAAGCATCCTAATATATAGATAATATGATATATAATCATATTATTTTTTCAGCATAAATATTGAACAGTGTTGATGATAAGATGCATCCTTGTCTCCCACCCTTTTTGATTTCAATCTCTTCTGTTGTTTCATCACCTATTTTCATTACAGCTTTCTGCTTCCAGTATAGATTTTTAATGATTTGTATATTTCTTTCTTCTATGCCTATTTCATGTAAAATTTCCATTAGTTTTTCATGTTTCACATTATCGAACGCTTTTTCGAAATCTATTAAACATAGGTAAACATCCTGTTGCTTATCTCTACATTTTTCAATTAAAATTTGCAGTGCAGTCAAAGCTTCTCTTGTTCCTCTACCTTTTCTGAAGCCAAACTGGGTGTTACCAATGTTTTCCTCACATTTCCTTTGTATTCTTTTATTGATAATTCTAAGAAAAACTTTCAACACATTAGACATTAAGCTGATTGTTCTGTATTCGTTACATTTTTTAGCATTAGCTTTCTTGGGAAGGGCAATAAATGTGGATGTAAGCCAGTCTTCAGTCTTTTATTAAATAGTAAGGTTAAAACTTCAATTTCTTTTTCATTCATAATTTTTAAAATTTCAGAATGTATCTGATCCGAACCTGAAGCTTTTAGATTTTTGGCTACTTTGATTGCATTTTTTATCTCCTCCTTTGTTATCATTTCACTGGTCAAAATCCCATCTTCTTGTCTTCTGTCATCTAAAGGCATATTTGTGTCTGTATTTCTATCATCATCAAATAATTGTGTAATATATTCTTCCCATAATTTTATTTTAGCTTCTGTCACGATTTGCCCATTATTATTTATAAGATATCCATATAAGGGTCCGGGCCCTCTCCCCTGCCACTTGGCGGCTCCCGACGATTTATTCGTATTTTAACGTTGATGTCCAGTTCTAAATCAGTTAGTTCTCGTAACCAAGAAGCAGTTGAAGCCATGAAAAAATAACTTTTATTAAATTTAGACCAAACTTTAACACAAAAAAAACTACATACAGTTTCACAGCTCCTTGCTGGAAAAAACAAAAAGAATCCAAGATACAGGAACAGGAACACAAACACACAACAAGGTCGCACAACCGGTTCACTCGCAGCTACCATCGGTACAGCAGAAGAAGGTGTCTTGCTTCATGGACGCCACCACTTTTGTATGCGTCAGCCATTTACATAATACTTTCTTTTTCATTGGTTCGTATTTAAATTTAGCAAGATAATAACCCCAGTTATTTGAATTTACAATTAAACATTTATAAATATATTTTAAATAATAAAAAAAATCTAACATCAAATCAACAATTTGCAGTTTTAACACGTGCTCCATCATGGCGGTAGAAACACGATCCGCCCCCAAGAACATCGCCGTCTCACTCCAGTAAGTACAAAAAAAATATTTTTTTCTTTTCTCGTTCACCCGCCACTCTTCACATCCATATTGTTTCTATTTATACCTGTCATTTTTCTTGATTTTCTTATGCATATTATGGCTATCATGATTCTTTCAGAGCTCTTCAATCTCCTTACATTTTTTAGAGTACCATTATTCTTTAGCAATTTTAATTTTCATTCTTATTTGGTTTTGTAACTCTGTGTATTTAGCTTATAAGGATCAACACAGCACATTTAGCAGTAGATACACAACCATATACTTTAATTACTTATCAATAACGTTTTCAGTATACAGAGATACATACTATCATCAGTTGACCAAAACCTACTATGGGTTTTGGTCAACTGATGATAGTATCTCTGTATACTGGTTATTGATAAGTAATTAAAGTATGTGGTTGTGTATCTACTGCTAAATGTGTTGTGTTGATCCTTATAAGCTGTCACTTGGAGAATAAGCAGTCCTTTAGAACTTTAGTTTTATTCTGTGTATTTAATTTCATCTATGTTTTTACCTTTCTACGTACTTCCATCAATTCCAAAATCTCATCAGTCATCCATCCCTTTTTACTTTTGTGAGGCCCGCGGCCCGCAGAGCCTGCAAAATAACAAATGAGCGGTTCTCAACAGGCAAATGGCCTATGAGCGGTATGCGTGGCGTCGATAAGGATGAGTAGGAGATGCTAGACACAGACGGACTTGGAGACAACATTCGTAAGAGCAAACATCTTCCTTTATTAAGGAGAGAGAGTTTACATTGTTTCAACAGACAAAAATGCGTCCGAGGACAAATACCTTAGGGACAACGAGTATTGTCTTCTGCAGGTAGTTCTCGGCTTCGATCCAAGAGTTCTTCCAACGATGGCCAGCTGGTGATCTCTGGTGCTTTGTACTGTGTATCACCTTCGGAAAGCAGAGGATGAAGTTTCTCGGAAAGGATCAGTCTGGGATACATCTATAGGCAACGACAGTCAAGTCCGTTGGAGACTTGGAACTCAAGTTCTGGAGAAAGGAGACTGAGATTCGGACACTCCTCAGCGCTCTTATTAGGCGGTTATCACAGTTCCAAGGAAAAGTCCGCACTTAGCATAGGCGAGTCTTCTTGGAGAAAAGACAGAAAGGACTTAAGACTAATCCAACCTGCCTGTTTCGTTCCTCGTTAAGATGGACCGTTTCAACCGACTTTAGTGATTGCAAAAAAACTCAACTGCTCTCCACGGTGGGCTGGAACCGACTGACTTTCTTGGTCTGGATTCCCAGTCTCTCCCTCTTGATAAAAATAAACAATCATATTTCTCCCTTTCCTGGGAAGTTGGCACTTTGACCTCTGTCACATAATTTCATGAAACTCCTCGAACACCTGCACAATACTAGCGTTCTTGTACGGTCTGTATTCAGAGTGTTTATTATTCTTTACGGGGGATAGTGGAGATCGGGGTATTCGGGACCGGCCGGACAAAGGCCACTCTCACCCGATATCGACGATAAAATTGTCAGGTTCGCTAAGTTACGATCGGGTGAGAAGTGACGTTTTCCAGCGGCCCTAGCCTTCGGACCACACACTTTCATAAGTTTGATGTCCAATCTCTTCAATTTCTGTCTTTCCAAGTATTTGTTTAATGTTTGCCCATAACTGACAAATTTCATTATCTTCATGGTTATCAAGATTTGAAAAGTCATCTTCTAATTTATACCTAATATATGATTCAATTAATGGTTCTTTTAATTTTCTGAAGTCAACCTTTTGATATCTAGGCACTTTTTTCTTTTTAATGATTTTTAGTCATAATTTTAAATTGGCAACTATTGGGTTATGGTCAGAATTAACATCTGCTCCTGGATATGTTTTTGTATTAATTAAGCTGTTTCTAAATCTTTTATTTATTGTTATAAAAATCAGTTTGGTTTCGGATAATGTTATCTTTGGTGTCTTTTGGTGATTTCCATGTATATAACCTTTGGGAAGTTTGAACCATGTATTTGCAATTGTCAGATCATTTTCATTACAAAATTGTAATAATCTATCTCCCCTTTCATTTCTTTGTCCTAAACCAAAGTTGCCCACAATATCTGTCAACCTTCCTTTACCAATTTTAGCATTAAAGTCTCCCATCACTATCATTATTTCTTCTTTTTTGGTGACATTGAGAAGGTGTTCAATCTCTCTATAAAAACTTTCAACTTCTTCATCATCTTTGTCAGCTGTAGGGGCATAAATTTGGATGATATTTATGTTAATTGGTTTAGCATAAATTTTAAGCATCATGACCCTATTGGAAATAGGAGTGAATTCATGCTTTGATTTTATTAGATCTTTGTTGTTAATAAGAATTGCCACACTATACATGCTCTTTTCCCCTCCTGAGTAATATAGTAATGAGCCATCTTCGGTTTGATATTTCCATTCATTTTCCAACAAGTGTCACTTATTCCTAAAATGTCAACACCTAATCTTTTTGATTCTTTTACAATTTTTTTAAGTTTCCCTGCTTCAAACATGCTTCTCACATTCCAAGTACCTATTTTGACGGTCTTCGTGGAGATTCTTAGCACCCTCTGATCATTTAAGATCTGCCACGGACTGAGGGCCAACTTCTAGTTTGCATTCATGATGATATACTAGGGAAATATAATGTGGTGGTTTCCCATTACCTTCCACATTGCAGTACTGCATCCAGTCTAAAGGTCCTCCTTCTATGCATGCAGAAGTCCACTCTTACAACCATCAAATCTTCTAGATTTATGCCTGCAGGTGGTACTGGTGGCAACTGCTGCCTCCACCAGGGTTTGGAACGGAGTTTTCCTTCTAGGTATCCTTCTTTGTCTGGCTTCTCCCCAAGAAGACCTGTCCAGCTTGGCTGAACCTATCAGTAGCTATGCTACTGCTGGCATAGCTCTCTGGGTTGCTAGAGCATTCAAGCCATCCCATCATGACAAGATGAGGATACCATTCGGGATGGTATATTTTGTTAATCCCACATAAATACATAATTTTCTTCTTAAACATTCTCTTAGGCTAAATTCAAATGGTATCTTGTTCAAATTAAATTGTTTTATTATTAATTATAAGTCCAGCAAGGGACTTCAAGCCTGATAGTGCTTTTGTTATCTGTGGTGATTGTTAAATAAACTTGACCCAGAAAAATAATAAATTATTTATCATGAGCTACTATATTTTATGAATTTCTGTATATTGTGGATTTCCAATTACATTCTTACAAAACTGCAATATTCAAAACTGTCACTAATTATGACTAACCTAATGGTTATGACTCTTCAAATTCCAGAGTCTTGTCTGGCCAGGCCTTCTAACTTCTGGAAAGTAAATTCCAAAAACAAACTAATAAATCTAACACTATATGCCAAAACAAAAAACTGGAATTTATTGCTGTTAAAAGTAATGAACAAGTGTTAGAACTGAAGACAAAAAATTTGTGCAGTTATAAACTAATAAATTGAATAATTCCAAAAACGATTAAAATTAAATAATAAAAATAATTTATTGAATCCAAAATACTTACAAAAGTATACACAATAGTCTTAAAGTACAGTCTTTGCTCTGCTTTGTTGTGATTAAAAAAAACAGACAAGAATTGTCTGTTTTTTGTAAACAATATCTATCTATAAAGCCCAAATAATTTCGTAATGAATCTTGTTTAATTATCAATCCAACAATCCAAAACTATAATAAATTTATTATTCAGAAATAATCTTAAATGATAAGTTATTTTATTATCGCCACAAAAAAAGCTCTGATACAAAAAGTAACCAGTCATTGATATCACAAGAAAATTGAATATCACTAGTAGAGTATGCTTTCCTAAACTACACCTCATTGTCCTAGCAGCAAAAATCCTTTTTTAGCACTTTATACAAAGTATGATGAGATGTCATCCTACAGTTCATCATCCTACTGGATGATGAACTGTAGGATGAGGTCCCCATTGTCAATCATCAATTGGCCCCAGGATGCCAGATTTGACCCTATGTGACTTCTTGTGGAATTAAGTGAAGGACAAAGTCTTTGTACCACCCCTATCACAGGACTTCCAGAATCTGCAACACTGCATCACAACTGCCATTATCACATTCACCCAATATTCTGAGTAGGGTATGGGCTGAACTGGAATATAGGATAGATGTGTGCCAGGTAACCAATGGTGGATACATTTAACATTTGTAAGATATGGAAACATAATTTGGTGAATGCATCTTTCATTTTATAATCACTTAAATACATATCTATGTCTCTCTGAAAATACAGCCATTTGTAATGTTTCATAGACATTGTAAACACTCTGTATATAATATGTACTTGACTTAACACAGTTAATTCATCCTAAAAATTTTCACATAAATTGAAAGCCATGTAAGTCCAATAAAGCATAAATTTAATATACATGAATGGTGGATTAGTAAAGAGAATGGCAAAATGAAATTTATGAGCATATTTTAAGTATAGATAAGATGATTTAAGACCATAAGCAATATTTATGCAAAAACAAAATGGTTTAAATGAATTTTTCATTTATATAGATATCCCTCCTATAACACAGCTTCCTACAATACAGTTTTGCTCTAACACGATTTGAAAATTGCAGAAACCTTCGTATAACACGGTACTTCTACAACACGGTTTTTACTTAACATGTTTAAAAAATTATGTTTATTCTCCTACAACTCAAAATATTTTCATCAATTTTTGTAAATCCATACTATGGACACACAATTCAAACATAAAATGCATCATTGAGAAATACTTTGCTAAAATTAATCATAAATGCAATTTCACTAGTTTTCCATGAGAGAAAGGATATGCAGTCTATTTTCGATTTCGATTTAAAATTGAACATTGAGTATTTTATGTTCTAAACATTCAGTTCTTGGATAAAAAATAAGTATTTACTCTTCAATAGAGGAATGTGAAAGAGAAGAAAAATTTTTTTTATTCATTAAGTTTTTTGAGTAGATGTTAAAGAACAATTGTTTTCTAGTGGGTGGTAGAGAGTTAGATTATAAATTTTGTAAAGAGAGCAGAAGATACACCAACTTTAAATGCATAAAAAAGTTCAGAAAGTGAAGTTGATATTGTTAAAAAAGTTCTCGTTTTAACAAAACAGTAGTAAGGAAGATATAATTATCATATGAATGTTATATAGCAGGGGTGGCCAAACTTCATGTCACTACCAGCCACATAGGAGAATCTCAAATAATCGAGAGCCACATTTTCTTTCTGGATTAATGAGAACAGCATTAGTTTTTTGGGTAATCTTAATAATGATTTCAAAAATTGATTACTTCAGATGCATTTATTTCGGATATATGCATGCTAGTTTTTACAATAGATAAATTACAGCTATATTATTTTTTTAACTTAAATAAGTATTTGCTTCACATATTAATATATATATATATATATTTATTCTTTATGTTTTGTGTTATTAATATTCTTAATACACATTAAGTTTCTTATGTGGAATTAAATAAAGTTATTTGTTATTTGTTTTGAATTGGTTTTGGAACGTAACTTTCCTTTTTATATTGGCTCTGGGTCCCATATAACATGATTTCACACAACACGGTGTTTTTCAGAAACCTATCTACTATATTATAGGAAGGATACCTGTATTTTATAAAAATTCAGCAAAAATAAGACAACTTAGGCATTCATGTATCTCTGAAACCACATAAGTCAGGGACTTACTATACAGTAATATCACAATACTCTGTCAGTCAGTACTATATCACAACACGGTAATATAGATAAAAATCTAGGCTTTAAAAGTTAATTTGTTGTAGGAATGCACTCATAAAGAGGATATAGTAGGATCCTCATACCTGCAAGGAATAGATTTCAAATCCCCAATGAATACCTGAAATTTTGGACTTAGCTGGTTACAGGTTTCTTTAAGTTTAAAGAAAACATATGAAGGACTCTAATTTTGGACTTAGCTGATTACAGGTTTCCTTAAGAAAATATGGGGCAGTATTAAGCACACTTGTGAACAATCTTCATTTCAATTAAAGAGAAAAAAGGACTCTCAATCCAATACACGTATACCTTGTACTTTTTACCGAGTACTTTAAGATACAAGCCTATATCCCTTTAATGTATTTGTTTATATTTATTTTAAAGTTTATTTATTAATATATAACATCTTTGTATATATTTTATTTTTGTTTTAAAATTTGTTTATTAAGGTTCTTATCTAAAGAATGTTTTAAATTTTGAATTGTATAAATATCGAAATGTTCGATTCCTAACATATATGTTTCTGAGTTCTAGAATTTTTAAAACTGTTACAAATGAATGAGCTGATGAGGGCGTGTTAACGCCAAAAGTGCTTCTCAATAAAATTATTTCTCGTTATCTTAAGAAGTTTATTTTTGGTCTGCTCAAAAGCGCTGATTTTATAGTAATTGAATACCTGAAATTACAGATAGTAGCAAACAAGATATTACTATACATGTAATATCTATGATAAAGTGTAATTTATATATTATGTACATTAAAAACAGTTTTCAGAAATTACTAATGTCTAAAATTTTCTAGTCAATTTCTTTAGACTGCACTCAATCACAATGAAGTGAAACCTTGAAAACTGAATCAGCAGATACTGGGAGTTTCACTATGTTTATTTTCCATAAAAATTAAAAACAGGGTTATCTTCTCAACAATAAAATTTGAACTCAATCCTATTGAACTTATTTAGAGTCAAATGAAAGGGTTCATAGCTTGCCATAACAAAACATGGAAAAATCACTGATATTAGATCTTTGATGAAAGAAGCCATAAATGCTGTTACTCTTAAAGCATGGAGTGATTGTGTTGAGTAAGTGAAAAAAATTGAAGAAAATTTTTGGATAATCAATACACATTTCAATAAAGATGTTACTCCCTTAATAATCAACACAACTGAAGACACTTCAGATTCAAAGGACAGAAAATTTACCATAAGCATTATGCAGATGCTTCATTGATGTAAAAAGGAAAGATAGATTATATAGGCAGCCAATCTGTAATGGGTATCCTTGGCTGCTCATATAGCCTGTAGAACTTGAGGGCACACATCAATAAACTAATCAACTTTTGTATATTGTTTTAACATAAACATAAAAGATAATTAACTGATAAAGCTTACTTATCTTTTATTTTGTGCAAAAAATAAAATTTTTTTTCTGGGTGATGATGATCATAGAAGGATATGTTTCTGCTTTTGAGTGCTTTGCATGGCAACATATCATGGCATGACATGTCTGTGATGTCAATCTCAACTTAAGGTGAAATGGACTATAGTAATACTGTTTTGTATAAATATAAATGTAGTTTGAAATGCCCTATTTATGAATGTTTAGCATTTATTTATTGCAATTAATGTTCATATTTTTAATTTCGTAATATTTTATAATTAAAAAAAGAAATCATAAACCCAGAAAGTCAACTCAGAATATGGGTATTCATAAACTGAAAACTACTTAACATATATTATTGGCTGAATCTATTTATATATATTACTGACTATATGTGACAGAAATTAACATAATAATGTATTATATTTTAATCTTTGAAACAAATGCTCAATTATAAGAGAGAGAAATTTTTAAGTGGCAATTCTATTATTTTGAAATATTAGGTAATATATTAAGTATTATATAATTTTTTTATACTGAACATTGTTTGCTAGATCATTTCATAAATGAAATTTTTCAAATTTTTATAAAATTTTTGGATTTTTTCAAATATTTGAAAATAAAACATATATTTCCATGTGGCAATTATTTATAATTTGGATACTTGTAACTATTGGCTTGTAAATTATATTTAAATTGCTGTTCTTTTAATGAAATAAAGGAGAAGATATCCATTCTCTTTCTATTATCAAGTATTATTATATTTTATGCTATAAAATAATTTTTTCTAACTGCAATATAAGTTAAGAAATTATATTTTAAATCTGAAAACTAATGTTTTTTGTATATCAGCAAAAATATTTCATTAAATCAAACCAATGATTAAAACATGCAAATCAATAGTATCATTAAGTTAAAAATTTATCTGCTAATTTTATAAAATGCTCTCTGTATGAATGTTACAAATCAGTTTATAATGAAACAGGTATTATTTTTTTTTATCATTATAAAACTCTAACTCTTTAAAAATGTTCTCTAATAGACAAAACAGCAGCAATTTAATTTTCTTAAAACTATAAATATTCCTTGAGGGGGCAAACTTTTATATATATGAACATACCATTTTATTTAAAAAATTCAAAAATTATATAAGAATTTAATTAATATGATAACAAAATGGTCTAGCAATAAGTGTATTGTAACAGTACACAGTTATTTAACATGCGACCATAGTATTTTAACATAGCTAGAGCTTCCACAAAAAATCTTTGCTTTACAATTGGGTATTAATATTTGAATGTTTGAAAGCTTTAACTGGTCCAATTAAAAAACATGTGGTCCTATATGAAATGCATTCAATAGCTCTATTTTCAGTATAAGAATAGAAATTCCAAGTTATGAACTAAGAGTTTCAAACAAAACTTACAAATTGTTCTTTGATGAGATTTACTCTTTTTTAAATTTGCATCAAATCGCACTCTTCTCCACCAGAAGGGAAAATTTCTTAGTGCTTTACAATTGGGTATTAATATTTGAATGTTTGAAAGCTTTAACTGGTCCAATTAATACACTATATGAAATGCATTCAATAGCTCTATTTTCAGTATAAGAATAGAAA
>AYEL01081348.1:0-28080 GCA_000484575.1 Olivierus martensii | reverse complement strand
CCATCGTAAATCTTGTTAGAAATTACAGATAGCAAAAAAAAATAATAAAAAAAATATATATATACTAATATTAATTAGACGGAATATTTTGATACACTTCATAATAATTTATTCATCCGGAATGTTTTCATAATTTTATTTCTTGAAACGTATCATTTTCGGCTCAGTAATCAGACGATAATGATATTTTGACATTACATTAATCACCCAAGAAAAATTCATTTAGAAAATAACCTTTAAACTTTTATAGCCTTAATTAAACAAATGAGCTTAAATATTCATTATAAACGAATGCTATGCAAAATATATACAGTATTAAAAAACTCAAACAAAGCGAGAAGTTTATTTGAGCAAAACTATGTGCTTCATTAAATTAGGCTATGGTGTTTCTTTTCATTCCGACTTTCTCCATAAATTCGATTATTTCCTGTTTTTTACTCGTCATTGCTTTAGAAGATTAAGGACATAGCAAATTATTTTAAAATTCCACAGTTTTCTACTGGAATTATTATTTATAGCAATATACAATGATCCTTTCTTAATTTAATGTAATTTAGACTACCCTAGGTTGAGATCGCCTTAGGGATCTCAACCAAGCATTTTCATTGGGTTTGCCAATGAAAATGCTTTCATTTAAAATTCTTCAAAGTGATGTTTGAATTTGAGATGATATTATAGATGCACCTGTAAGATTCACCAAATATCTCATTGTTGTATCAATATGACCATAATGATGTAAAATGATTTGCTGTCAGTGTACACGTTGAGGCAATGATGACGTCATTGTGACATATGCTGACTAAATTAACGTTAGAATTCAATTTGTATGTTATAATAAATGAATTACTTTAAGTTATATGATAAAATAGTACTTTGGCATGATTCATTATCAAATTATTCTTCATAAAGTCTTTAAATTCACGGCGTTCGGGCCTGAACCGTTGAACCTATCCTTCAACCTTTAGATCAGGGGTTCCCAAAGCTTTGTAGGTGGGCCAAATTATAAATTCCAAAATATTTGGCGGGCCAAAAAAAGTGTTATGAAAAAATATGTTCAAAGCCATAAAAAGTTAGACACGAGAAGGATTTCTACTAATTTTATAGCATAATCGTTGTTTATTTATGACCAGAGGCAGACCGCTAACTTTGGGGGCCTGGGCTAACAGTTTGGAGGCTTACTAAATTAACCTACCGCTGAGAGCTACAATAAACTAACACGCTTTAAAGGAGCTAGATTTGCACTAATATGGCAAGATTCGAGATTACTTGTCACGAGTTTTCGTGGCGCTGCGCTTACTATATACAGTGACTCTCATGGTTATTCGTACGAATAGTGAAATCTTTATTTATCCGTAATTAAAAATATATAAAAGTAATTCATCGTGTTTATTTTATTATTAATAATTTATTTATCCTGTCACAAAAAAGTTATGACAAAAAAACAATAAATCATAATTTTTTTAAATGGCCGCACTATAGCGGTAGACCAATAAAAAAAATATTTTTCAGGAGCGCAAAGGGTTAAAAGGGATATCTGAAAATTAAAATATATCATAATCTTGTGACATCATTTAGAAAATTTAAAAGCCTACATTATTTGGAAAGTGCCCAAAATTTCAGTGACATGGTTCATTTCATCATTCTCATTCAGTCCTTTACCTTCAGCATGTTAACAACAATGAATGTAAAGTATATTGAGTATTTGTTGTGATAACTGTGTTTTTTAATCCATCTAGCATAAGGTTCATCTTCTGTATCTCTCTCTCATCTATAGTTCTATTTTAACTTGGTAGGGCAAACTGAAATTAAAGTTTTTTTTTTATCATGGAAAAACTTTAATTTGTTATTTTATGTTCATTTTCTCTATGTTTCACTGAATAAATATACAAAGTTTTATAACCATATCTTTATTTATCAGTTTTTCAGGACATTCAAAATGGGAAAACATTAACCATATTTTATCTTGTACATATTATTGTGAATGTGTGCGCGCGCGCACGTGCATGTGCGTGATTTCTCAAAACTAATATTTGCTAAGACACTATATATTATCTTAATCCTTTGGCTGCGGGCAATTAATGGTAATTAAGCCTAATTAATATGCAAAAAATTAAAATCATCATATCTTATTTAATTTTAATTGAAATATTTTCAATTTCTCAGGATTTATTGCATTTTTTGCTCTCTAACAGTGGGCATAAGCATTTTTTTCAAATTTTTTTTTCATAACTTTTCATTCTGTATATGAGATATAATTTGCAAAAGCTGGATTAATAAAATCAGGATTTAATTTTTTAAATTTTTTTTATATAACTTTTTATTCCACTCCCTTGAGATTTATAGACATCAATAGTAGATTGGGTTAATGAACATAAAGAACACAAAACTACAAGAATCAGACACAAAAAAGGATACTTTCATATATCAGACCATTGAGTCTGGGAATTGAACCAAAGTGAATTGCATTGATCAATAGCAGAATTTATCAATGGCATTGCTATTGTAAGTATGAGTTGGTAGTAAGTTGAGGATTACTATATAAATAAAACTATATAACTAATTTAACTATTGCTTCCTTATTTATAATAAACATATCTGGATTGATGAATCCAATGAATGACAAGTTTTGAATAGTAATTTTCAAGATTGATTGTTTAGAATCTCTCTTACATTTTATACTTAAAATAGAGTGAAGAATTAATTGATTTTTATTTTTCAGAATTAATAACAGTTTTGCTGACAAACAATTTATGGAAGATATAATAAAAAATATCTTTTTGCATCCTAATCAATTATTTATCTGATTTATAAGTTACATTATAAAAAAAAATTCAAATTAAAAGTCACATGAAAAGTTATTAAAATAAATCAAATTACAGTACCTGTAAAAATGATTTTTAATCTTCATCATTACACTTTTATATTACAGTACTAAATTTTCAAAAAAAATAAATAAATAAATAAAAACAAATGAGAAATAAGAAATAAAGCAAATAAAATTATTTTTTTAATAAATAATATTTCACGGATAAATAAAGATTTCACTATTCGTACGAATAACCATGAGAGTCACTGTATATACCATCCAGAAACAATTATGTGGCGACGCATTGAGCGGCTATACGGCGCAACGATTTGACTTTGGTATGTTCTACTGATAGATTGTGAAAACTCGCGGCAGGTAATCTCGAATCCTGCCAGAAAAAATTTTGTATAATTATTTTTTCTTAAATTTTTAATTTAAATTTTTTTTTTTTTTTTGACCGCAAAGGGGACCTTTTGATTGAACAGGGCCTGGGCTGTGCAGCCCATAAAGACCATGCCTAAATCCGCCCCTATTTACCACAATAATTATTTTTTATTACAAACTGTTTAAAATAACACATTTCAAAAATAATTAAAAAATAACTAAATAATGGAAATAAAAAACGAAAAATATAAAAAATTCATCAATCTGAAGTGAATGATTTGTGCACTTGCTTTCTTTTAATAATATCATTGAGCATTGATTCTAAGTCGGTTGGTTCTTGTAAAAAGTTCATCAGTTAATTTTGATCTCAATTGGACTTATTAATATTCATGATTGAGAATGTTTTTTCGCATATATAAGTGCTTCTAAATAATGAAAACGTATTTGGAAGCATTTATGCATATATTTTTTTAACTGAATAATTTTTAATTATAATATGATAAAATTTATTTATTTTTTGTAAAAATGTAAATTATATTTATGAATTCAAGATGGCGGATGATCTGACATCACGGGCCGCATTTCTAGGGTTTGAGGGCCGCACTTTGGGAACCCCCTGCTTTAGATTGATCCCATCATGGGCAGTATGTGATGAGCTCTGAAAGTGGCAGCCATCAAAAACCAATGGATTCGGTTCTTCCTTTATGATTCGATAACTTAATTCACAATAACTTATATAATCTTTAAATTAATTTAAACTAATTTAAAATTTTTTTACAAATTATCTTAGTTAGAGAGCCTACGTCACAACGCTGTAAGAATTGTCACATAAACTGTATTATGTACTGTACTTGAAATTCCCAAGCAATGCTGGATACTCTGGTAATAAAAAATAAAAATTGTGTATCAATTAATTCATTTTATTAATATTTCTATATATTTACTTTCATTTAAAAAATCTTTCTTTTCATAGGTAATAAAAAATAAAAATTGTGTATCAATTAATTCATTTTATTAATATTTCTATATATTTATTTACTTTCATTTAAAAAATCTTTCTTTTCATAAAAATAATTTAGTATATTCAAATATACAATGTTATACTTATAGATTTGCTTTTATTTCAGTACAACTGTAATTTTACTTCACTAGTAAAGTGTTGCTATAAATTTTTAATTCAGTTACTTTATTAATGACCTTCAATCATAATGCATAAGTTGTTTTCAAAAGTTTGCTATCAAGTTTTATAAATTATAGATCTGATAAACTGTGCTATACGTATCGAATTTTATTTATTTAAATCAAAATTTCATAATTAAAGCTTATGTATTTTTTCAATTTTTAGCTACTTAGAATAGGGTAGACCGAGGATGGTTGTAATACTTTTATAACTGTTTCTCCCTTTAAAAATTTCGATTTCAGAAAAGCAATTACATCATTGTAAATACCATTAAAAATAAAATCTGATTCGATTAAAATTAGTATTTTAAAAATATACTTTTCTGAACCATTGCAAATCTTACAGACTATTCTCTCTGTTCGGGTAGGTTGTGCACCTGTGGAGTAAATTCTAAAACTACAAAATTCAATATCTGTGTCAAAGATTTTTACATTCAAATTTTAGAATATAGGCTAATAAGTTTCAATTTATTCCTCTGCTGAATAATCAGAATCACAATTGTGACAAACATAAAAAGACAGTTATATATTCTTCGTGACTTTGTATCTTACATACAATGTCTTTGATTTATTTTTCCCACTATTGTTGTTATTGTTTTCACTATACATGAAGAAAAATACTTTTCTTCATCTGAATTGCTACTGCTTGGATATTTGACAAATATCAATCGGCATCACAGTGTTATAACTTTCCCCTACGCTTATATGTTGCAATCTGCACCAAGTTCCACATTTTGGTTTTAGACTTTAACATATAATCGCGAGGATAGATTAGTTTACATTACTATCTTCTAAGTTATTGCATGGCTGCTAATAATTAAAATATATTTGATTTTTAGTTATGTCTCTCTTAAGATATTTTTATTGAACCAATACAATAGTAATATAACAGTACAATAGTAATTTTTTTAATTACTAATGCATCTTTATATATAATTTCATGATTTTTAAGCAAGCCAGGAATAAGTACAGGCGTCTGTTACAACCTTGGTTACAACCAATCCCTGTTACTTATGGTCCGGAGTTACTTATAGGTCTCTTCTATGATAGCCTATAAGTTACTTTGACAATAAAACTATTGCTTTATTTATTGTAATTATCATATTTAAATTCTCTAAAATAAAAAATGAAAAAAAGATTTTTATTTTGTAAAAAAATCCGAAAAAATAATTTCTCTCTGAATTAATTCGTCTTTTTAATGTTCCTATTATTTAGTCATTCCTTCATATTAAGACTAAACTATTTTCACTCATTATAATATAATAAACAATTTATTTTACTTTTTGATAATTAACACACAGAATATATAACAACACTAGAGAGACGAAATTAAAATTTTCTTATGAAGCTCTCAAAGATTTATCTATACTTTATTAATCAAAATAAACAGAATTTATTTTATAAATTCTTAATTTCTATATTTTTGAAGATCTTTTAATTAATATTTTATTTTCAAATATTTTTCAAATCTAAGTCACTATTTACAGATAATATATATAAAATTTTATATCATTTCTATTTATATATTATGAATAGTGAAATGAAATAATTATCTAATCTGTAATGAAAGAAGGATGAGTCAAATAAATCAAAATATTGAACAATGACAAGACTAGGCTTTAATAATATATATCTTTTTCTGATTATGTATCTTGATATCAAGTTGATATGCTATGACATTTTTGATGCATCACTGTGTGAAGAATTGGATTTATTTCAGATTGCTTCATGAATAAATTACATTTTCTTTCTTTTCATTACTAATCTAATTATTTTAACTTTCATTCATCATTTTACTATCAAGCATCATATTTATTTATTTATTATTTGTCCATAAACTTTGATAATGACAACAACAATCTTTGATAACCTTAATTGCATGGAGCTTTCAGCATAAGTGTGAAAATGAATTTACTTGATGCATACTGATATGCTAACAAGAAGTGACTATAAAGAAGAATATGCTAGGCCAATTACTAAATAATTGATCTGATTATCTGATGATTGTTGATATCATCTCTCATTAATTACCATGTTTATTCATCTGGGTCATCCATCATCATCCTGACTGTTAAAATGAGGAATTTCTCACAAACAAAAAACAACACATTAAATTTTCATGCTTGTTCCATGTTTTTCTATTTGCCATTTGGGCATAAATTTTTTACAAATATAGCATATTATTGAATCCAACTGCATAACATTTTTTTTTACTGAAATCAAGGGGAAAAAAAAAATGTTATGCAGTTGGATTCAATAATATGCTATATTCATTGTCAGATGAATTCTCATCTTATCCAATTCTTATGTAAATAATCTGAGAATATCCAATGGTCAGTTAAAATAAAAGATCTAATGTGGATGAAGAGCAGAATTTATCCACCATCTTACCCACATGCTGTAAAAGGCAATTAATAAATACTCCTCTTTTTTCACTAGTGGCTTACTATATTTCTTCTGGTAAGATACTTTCCCTTTCTCACATTTTTCATATATTTTTCTTATTTTGACCTTCATTTAAAAGGATTAAACCACTGAGTATGCATCTATTTCTTTTATTAAAATTTAAAGCAAAATTTAGATAATTGAGCAAAATAATAAAAATTAAATAATTACATATTATTTAATATAAAATATATACTTGTGTATAAGCACAAGCTTGGCTTATACACAAGTATATATACCACACAGTCAAAAATTTGAAGTTTTTTTCTAAAATCATAAGATTTGCCAGCTTAGTTGTGCCATGTTCCAATCACATCTTCATGCTAGCCATGCAGCTTTGCCATATTTATTCCTAACAAAGATCATTATCTCATTGATTCTTTTGAATCTGTAATAATTTTATTTCAGTTTTTCACTAATGTAAGTTTTTATTATGTAGAATAATCTGTATTTGAGATTAATTCACATATTTTTGATTTTCTTTGTTTGAGACTATAACTGTTATTTCACGTGTTATTTTGGTATAAAGTTTTCGTATATCATATAGTTATATAAATTTCATAATTCCACAGAAAAAATGGAACTCTTTAGATAGATTAATTCCTGTTGCTAAAAGATTGTGTTTAATTTGAGAAAATGAAACATTAGAAGATTGAACAAAATCGACAGATAAAGAGAGACAAAGAAGGGAACATTCAAAAAGCCACATTTTTCAAAAGGAAAACATATCTATAAGGGAAACATTTTCAGAATCCATTGAAGAAAATCTTGAATATCATCTAAGAGGTTATAATTTCAGAAGAAATGAAATTTCAGTACAATGTCACGAACTGCTTGGGCAATGCCAGGCATGGATCTGCTAATATCACACTATTCATAATAATTTTAGCATTAATGGACCTGTGAACCACTCACAACAGTGAGTCTTGTATCTGTTAGCTATGATTGATCTATACATGGACTTCTCAATAAAATGAAGTGAAACACAGGGATGGAAATAGTCTTTAGCCATCAGTCAACTCTATTTTCATATATTAGGACAGATAAGCATCCTATAAGTCTAACTAGGAATTGAGGAATCTATCTTATCCCTGAAATAAATAGATTGAATAGCAAATTTGAAGAGTATATAAGATCTTATATGCATTAAAAAAACATTTCTGAGCATAAAAAGACATAATGGAAGATAACCTAAATATTTTGTTTGCAAGAAAGTTCTATAAGGTTAACCTTGATATTAAATGAGACCAGGCAAGAATTTTAAAATATGTAACTAATCCACAAGAGCAATCACCAAAATGATACTCATTGTACTTCAAAGTCCACTAACTGCTAGCCAGTGTAATTATAGTCATAATGAATAGTTTGTAGTTTACTTTTGTGTCATGATGCAGAGATCATCTGGCTAAACTAAGCCAAATACAATGTCCATAAAAACAAACAGTATGCAAAAGTTACTTGTAAAAATAAAGCAACTAATAAATATTAATCAATAATATTTAAAAACATTATGTAAAAATAAAACAAGAAGCAATAGCAACAGTTCTACAGGATGTAGTTATGCATATAAAATTAATTCATAATAGTATAAAAGGCTAAAATTAAGTCAGTAATATTTTACACAATATATTTTATCTGATAAAAAAAGTCAAAATAATTAAAAATTCTTTCCAGTACAACTTAAACAACTAAGATATCATGATCCGGTAGCAGTAAAATAAGGGCATATGGTTAAAATGTGCTTCATAATAAATGGAGAGTTACAAAACTCACAAATCAGTTAAACTTCTTCCATCATGAGATACAGGTGAGTAATAAATAATAGAAATTTATTATTCATTAAGTTTTAATTAGAGTTAAATTTCTATTATTAAATTAAAGACTAAAATTTCAGTGTCTATACAGAATCTTACTAGGACAATTTCTTTCCTCTTGATTCCTAGTGTTAAACAATTGGCTTGATGTGTTGAAATCAGGAAGCTTATTACATATCTAATCTTTCCATGACTATTTTCATACTTACAACTTCTTAATAAAAAGCTTCAAATCACTCCAGTAAATGGAAAATATGTGGATAATACATAAAGTTCTCAATTTATAAGTTCCAGCTTAATGAATTCCTGGGTTTGATTTTCAAATATAAAATATCAAAAAATTTGAAAATATGAACCTTAATTGCAATAAATAAATGTTAAACATTCATAAAAAGCATTTCAAACCACATACATATCTATAAAATACAGTAGGATTGAGTCCATAGCAAAAAAATCTATCATCTGCTATGAAAGTGGAAAAATTAAAATGGAGGTAAAGAAGTGAAAATAGCACACCTCTGATTTTACTGGTATATTATGTAAATAACTTCCATTCCCATTTCTGCCTAAGACAATATTTCATCTATATAAAATTCATCTACTTATCTGTTAATAATAATAAAAAATTCTTTAACATTTATATGATATAATTTCCATTATTTTTCCATTATTAAATCAAGAATATTATAATTTTCTTGATTTTAAAAGCTATATTTTTATTTCTTTAGATAAATAAATCATTATTTAATCATAAATTATTGATTTTATTAGCTTCATTTAATTTTATTGCAGTTAAATTTCATTTATATGAATGGAACTCCCGATTTTAACATTATATCTATGGGAAATTGATTCTTGATTAATGAGTTCTTACTTTAAGGAATTTTAGGCCAATTAACTCAAAGTCAAAAATTACCAATCTCTCTTTTTCAGCATCTGCTTGTCATGGATAATTTTTCTTTGCTCAATAAATACTATTTGCCAATTTAAATTAACTTTTAGAGATCAAATTTATAAAGATTTTTAAAAAATCAAAGTTATTTGTGAAAAAGATAGAATCAATTAATAATCCAAACATACTTAAACAGTAGTGTATATATAAACTTTCATTTATATAATGACTGAATAAGGCTTATTTCTAGATATACAAAGTGGAAAAATTTAATTTTATTACAGAAGTACTTTGACTTTAAAAAGTCATCATCAGCTTTATGAAAAACAATTAGAATACATCGTTTTTGGAATATACTATGTGCAATGTTATTTAAATTTAAATTATTTATAAAAAGAATTATAAATAAATATTAAGGTTACACAATAAAATCTCATGGAGGAGGAGGTATATTATATAACCCCCATGAGATTTTATTGTAACCATTATATTTTTATTTATTTTATTTTAATAGTATCATTTATTTTAACCATTTTATTTATTTTAATTTGCAATTTATTTAGACAGGCTTAGGATTCTCCCTTACTTGTTTAATAATTTTATTATGTAACCTTAATATTTATTTATAATTCTTTTTATAAATAATTTAAATTTAAATAACATTCCACATAGTATATTCCAAAAACTATATACAGTACACTCCCGAGTATCCGGTTTGCAACTATCGATCTAGTTTTCTTTTATGTAATTAAATGAGGAAGGCAAGGCGTTGCATTGGCAACATTGCAAAGGATTTGGAGGCGGGCGTCTGCTATGATCCTCCTACATGTCGTGTACAAAATACAAGTTGTGACAGGAAAAGATCAGCGTTCTGCTTGTTGTTCATTGTGTGAGGCCCGTATGACTCGCAGGCCCGAGGATGATGTTGACAGGCATTGGCCTAAAGAGCGGTGAGCGACGCACGTAAGGATGGGTAATGAGAGTTGGCGGATAAGAACAGAGATGACGTTTAACAAAAACAACTTCCTTTATTAGAGAGAGACTTTAACATTTTTTTCTTAACCAAAGAGCCTGAACAAATACAATAGAACTCCTGCCTATCCGGCTGAACAAATACAAAACACCTGAACAAATACGTAGAACTCTAGCCTATCCGGCTTTTTTGTTATCCAGCCTGCCCTTCCGCCACATTAGGCCAGATACTCGGGAGTGTACTGTATTCTAATTGTTTTTCATAAAGCTGCTGATGACTTTTTAAAGCCAAAGTACTTCTGTAATAAAATTAAGTTTTTCCACTTTGAATAAGGCTTATTTCTAGATATACAGTCATACTTAAACATTCTGACTAAATTTGGAATTAAAAATTTTACTTGCTCACACCTAAGATCTTGACATATAAGAGAATATTTCCGATCTGGAAATATTCATAGTCAAGCAGAATCTATATTACAATGTTATCAGATTAAAAAATTATTAAATGTATAGTATTATCTAAGATTTATGCAAAAATTGAATTATATCAGATGAAAGAATTGCAGTAAACACAATTAATTCCATTTTTGCTTTGTTTTGCTTATATTAAAACCAGGATTGGGGTGTCGGCAGGAAAATGCACCGACACTGACACCTATATTTTTTATTTTGCTGACATCAACTCCTCTGACAGCAAACACGCACAAATAATTTTTTTAGACTCAATTTTTATTCAATATTTATTACTGAAAAAATTATTTATTCACCAAAAAGTTTATTCAATATTTATTACTGAAAAAATTATTTATTCATCTGAAAAAGGAAATAATTAAAATATTTTTAAAATTTAAAACTAATAAATTATGAACAATGAGAAAGTTATTGCCGACACCGACACCAACTCCCCAGCCCTGATTAAAACAGTACTAATCTTAATGATATTTACAATTAGTGCTAAAACAATCTGTGACTAAATTTTCAAAATCCGAATTTAATTATTAAATTTATTTAATACAACTAAAATTTATTTCTGACATTTATAATTATAGGATATAAAGATTATATTTACATAACTTACCATATGTATCAGTCAAGTTCAAGAGACATCCAGATGCTACATTACGCAAACTATCTGGAATTTCTTCTAATTTCAATAGCCTTCGAAGTAAATCAACCATCTTACCAACACCATGTTGTTCCTTTACCAAATTTCGAGCAACATCTAAAGGTCATACATAAAATAAAAATCAATTTACATAATACAAAGTTAATACAAATTATCTTTTTACCGTACAAAGTTTCATAATTATTTTCTACATGAAGATAAGGTTACTGTCTCCCAGAAGCAAAAAGACATTTTTCAAAAATATTCTATACTTTGCATTGTGCTGAAGATTAGTGTACCGAAAATGTTACACAAGTTAAATTATGAAATATTTTTTATCTGTTAATTAATGCTAGTGTTAATATATGATTAGCTATTGAGCCATCATATTTTTAACTGATAATTATTGATTTGCATTGTTTAATCAATAATTTAAAATGAATGTTGTCATCAACATTCATTTTCCCACCAGCTGTGAAGTGCAAATAGTTATTTGTTTATTCTGCTGATTCTGGAATTTATGGCACAAAGAACCAAAATCAATTCTGAAGTATATTGTGAGACACTAAAAAAACTTCAGAGAGCTATTCAAAACAAAACACATGGTATGCTGACTTCTGACATCATCTTGCTGCATGACAATGTGTACCAGCATACTGCAATCATATTCAAAAAATGTTTCAGCATTTCAACTGGGATTTTTTTGATCACCTGCTACACAGTTCCAATCTTGCTGTAAGCAACTATTACCTTTTCCAATATATGAAAAACTGATCAAGTACACAACTTTTCAAGACAGGAGCACAGACTAGAGTGAACTCACAGGTGACCAATTTCTTTGACAAGGGAATTGAAACATTGTTCCCTGATATGACAAATATTTAAATTCAGATGGCAAATACATGAAAACTAATTTAAATATGTAAATGTTTTTTCTATACTAGTTGTAATTTTTATAGTCAATCAAAAGTTACTTTCTAAATGGCCTTTGTATAATTAATTTATTTGCTATAATTCATAATTTAATTTTTATTCTGTTCTTAAGGATTTGTTTAAATTGATAATGTTTAATATTGAAAACATTCTTCAAAAATTGAAATCATTCAAATTAATGGTTCTGTTAGTATTCTATTTGTTTAAAGCACATAAAATGGATTATTATGATATCAAAGAAAATTGAATAATGACAATGAAATTTGATTAATGGAAATTGACTTACCATTATCATAACAAATATTAGCCAAGGCACGACATACTTGTAAAACAGTCTGATTATCTTCACTGGATAAGAGATCTACAAGAGGTCCAACCATACTTACATCTGTACATGGTTTTCTGGCAATATCTAAATGATGAAAGCATATTTATAAATTTACATTTTAATTTACATTATTTTAGATTTTCAAAAAAGAAAACTCTTTATTTAAAATAATAAAATCAAAAGGACAAAACAGGCTATAATTCAGCCATCAAATAATTCAAGTTTCATAAAAAAACTTACATATGTAATATTTATTCAATATTTAATATCATATTTCATATATTTTGTAAATTTCTAACCAATTAATTCAAAAATTACTTGATTTTTTTCTTTCAATTGAGACTCATTTTGCTGGTTATATCCAGAAAGTTATTTGTTTATTATATATGAGAATTTTTGTATGCAAACTTAAATAAACCAAACTTGGAGTTAGTAATTGTGCATTACAACCTTATCCTCATTATATCCATTCTAGTTGTTATAAGTACATTTTACTGTACAGTAATACCCCGATTTAAGCTACCCCAACTTACATGAACTCGGAGTTATGCGGTTCTTGATTTTTTCGTTTAGCAACACTGCTGCATGCTATTTTGCCGTGATACACATTGCACACATTTCGCATGAACTCTACGTGCATGATTATGGTTCTACGATTGATGAAAGTTAAGACTGTTTTGTTATGTGTTTTCTAAACCCTTAAAAAAATTATATCGTCCAAACAAAGTAAATCTGATTCTCTTGCACCTAGTAAGAAATGGATTACAATATCATTGAAATATAAACTTAACATCAAAAATTTTGATAACAGAATGAAAATTTGTGAATTTATTCATAAATTTTCAAATGAAAATTATGAAAATTTGTGAATTGGTAAAGAAGTTTGAGCTACCGGAATCCACAGTAAGAACAATCATAAAAGATAACGAAAGAATTCTCGATATGGTGATAAATGCTCAATCCTTGAACTCAAGCATAATTAGTAAATGTCATCATATTATTGCTGAAATGGAAAAAATGCTGAAATTATGGTGTGATAATTAAGTAAAAGTGAATAATTTTTTTATGTAACTCATTTATTTTTTTATTGTTTTGTAATATTTATAAAAAACTGCAATTTTATTAAATATTTTTCTTCTAAATTAGTGTTTTTGTTAGTCCTTGATCCCAATTAAACCAAATTTATATATATTTATATGCAAAATTGTACCCCGACTTACATGATTTTTGTCAGTCCCATCTATCGCATAACTTTGGGATATTACTGCAATTGTAATAGTTATTAATAAAAATAGATGTGATATAAGTCTCTAATAAACACTAATTAGGGGAATAACCAATTCAAATTAACCAAACAATACAGCCAAATTTCCCCTAGCAGACAAAGTCTTAATTAAATTTTTCTAACGATTATTTTTGAATCAAAGTTATGGTGCCACCATCTGTTGAGTTAATAATTAATTAAATTTTTAGAATTTAACATTAAGGTGGCAGTATTTAATAATTATACTATAATTTTTAAATTAATTTTCCAGAAATAAAATTTTGCCACTGCACTGGAATCGAACTGAGATCTTTGGGATAATACCCCAACATCTTACCAGTTAGACCATGGTGATCTAGGGCAGAATTCCATTTCAGGAAGCTTATATAATGATTACTATGGAGACTTTATCAGACAAGACCAAAACTAGCACTTGCAGGCAGGCTATCTACGTATTTTTAATTATTTCAGGAAAATTAATTTAAAAATTATAGTATAATTATTAAATACTAGATGGCTCCACCTTAATGCTAAATTCTAAAAAATTAATTAATTATTAACTCAACAGATGGTGGCACCATAGATTTGATTCAAAAATAATCATTAGAAAAATTTAATTAAGACTTTTTCCGCTAGGGGAAGTTTGACTGTATTACTTGGCTAATTTGATATAAGTTTTTATACTAAAAATTAAATGTGATATAAAAATATCAAATTTTATTTTATTAATAGTATATAAATTT
This sequence comes from Olivierus martensii, assembly GCA_000484575.1. NCBI lineage: Eukaryota > Metazoa > Arthropoda > Arachnida > Scorpiones > Buthidae > Olivierus > Olivierus martensii. The sequence goes on along the minus strand of AYEL01081348.1, from coordinate 13,215 downwards.
TCAAATATATAATTTAAAATAGCTTTATATTTGTTTAACTATTGTAATTTTAAATCTCAATCATCATGTTGTCAGTCGATGCATCAGGCATCATGATCTCATGAATCATTTTAAAAACTCGATACAAAAGTGGAGTAAACATTTACCTCTCTCATTAAATCCAAACTTACCCACCATACTGGGCAGTTCAGTGTCCATGCTGGTATCTCCAAATTTAGCATTAAAGTTGCCCATTATAGCAGATATTTCTCTGCTAGGCAGCTTTCTCAAAAATTTCTTCTAGTTTTTTGTAGAATTCATCTATGTATTCCTCATCATGTGTATTGGTGGGAGCATATGTCTGTATAATATTTAAGCTTATAGGTTGCACACTTAGTTTAAGGAGTATAATTCTGTCATTGACAGTCTCATAGCCAGTGACTGTATTATTTGTGCTCTGATTAACTATAATGGCTATTCCATTTCTTGATGTATTCTCATTTCCAAAGAAATAGAAAACATTTCCAGTTTGCTTTTGAAGTAACCTTGTCCCTTCCAATGGGTCTCTGAGATCTCAACAATTGTAGTCTTGGATTTCTGGTTGCCTACATACCAATGGCCAGTAGCCCATTTTATATTCTCAGACCCAAAACCTGATGAATGCCAATTACTAGTTGGAGGCATAGCACAATGTATCATAATCCTCCAAACATGATGTAAATCTCAATACTTAAATAATATTCTCCAATGAAATGTTTAATAGAAGCCAATAAATTCATATATTTCACTGAATAAGCTAAGTTCAGAAGAAAACAGTCATAAAAACATGGTTATTGGGATCAAAATTGGAATAAATGATAAATACTGGTAGCATAACAATCAGAAAATGATTGTTATGCTACCAGTATTTATCATAAACCTACATCCCAGCTTTTCTTTACAGAATCTATCCAATGATCATCTTAAATACAAAGTTTCATGCATTATATCTTTGATATGAAGAGTGTACAGGCTATGCACACTTCTCTGATATTTAGAATGAGCTTAGTATTTTAAAACTAACTTATATCAAATATGGTTTTAAAGGGAAACAACCAAGAATAAATATTACAACAAAACTGATATTGAGAATACACTCCAACCTATAAATAACAATAGCAATAACCAGGTTTGAAGATTCCTTAGACATTCAGCACTAAAAACAACAGGAAATATATTAAGCAGCATTTCAAAATCAAAACCACTGAACATCAAATAATAATGTTTCATTAATATGCAATGACAAGGAAGTTAGAGATAACCTTGATAAATCTGATATTTACAGCATCCCATTAAGAGATAACAGCAGCCCATCAATTCATAAATATATATGAAGAACTAGTAAAAACCACAACAAAAAATTAATCAACATAAGTGTGACATTAGATTAAATATTAATATAATTAATTTTAAGATTAAATAATTTATAATTTTTTTGTATTGAATTTTATAATGAATTGTTCATCGAATTCTTTGTTTATTATTGTAATTATTTTGTCATTTAGTGTGTTTATTATTAAATGTTTTTAGTTAATTTTATGTACTTCTTGTTAAATATATATATATTTTTTATAATTTAATTATATGAATGTAATTGTCAGTTATTCTCTGTTCTTCCAACACTTTTGAACTCTGAGCACTCTTACTCACATGTTATTAATAAAAACATTTAAATTTATAAATTTAGCCATCTGACAAATTAAAGCACCATACTTGATCGCAATTCCCACAATTGCATTTAAAGGATTAATTGACATATCATTAAGATCATTTATAATGATTTATCATCCTGCTAAATTTCATAAAAGTGCAATAAACAACTAAAGATAAATTAAGAGAGTATCTCAGAAGTTTGAATGTCTACTATTTGTAAACAGTTGAGGCTAGAAGATTAAATGATGTACTATTGAAGTTATTTTTAATAACAGAACATTACTGTAAAATTTCATGAAAATAGTATTAATTCAAAAATTATTAGTCTGAGAAACAGACAGACAAAAGAACTGGTATAGTAATAAGCCTCACTTTTCTTTGGAAAGTAGCTAATACAGTGGTACCTCGGTATACGTCCACTTTGAAATAAGTCCAACTTGGAATACGTCCTATTTGAATGCAAAAAATTTTGCTTGGTATACAATCTTTGTTTGTAATATGACCGACTCACGTGCTAGAACATGTATGAGTCTGTTGTGTGTTTGCTTAAAAAACACATTTCTTATATAAAACTTGCAGAGAAGTACCACCCCAACAAACGCAAACAAGTCGTAATATTATTATCTGGAATGACCAGACAATGTCATATTTCTGAAACATCCTGAGGAAAAGGCAGAAGCAAAGTTCTTTGGACAGATTTTTTAGTAAAAGTCAAATCTGGTGAACCTGAGCAAGATCCAAGTAGAGGAAAAAAACAGAACATAGAAAGAGAAAAACCACCAGAATTTCAGATTCCTGAAGTTTTATTTGAAACAGACTCTCCTTCCAAACAATAACATCTCCTGCTCCCTTTTCAGCATCATTCTAGTAGGCACTCGACTTTTCCCAGCAAGGTAGTGAGGTTAAATTTTCATTTATTTCATCTACTATAATTGCTTTTGTATTTATATATTTTGGTATTAAGTAGTAATAATATTAATTAATATTAATTAGCATATTATACATCAATGTATAATATGCCAATAACAATAGAATTTTTTTCATGGGAATGGATTAATCATTTTCCCTTTCTTTCTTATGGGAAAAATTCATTTGGTATATGTCCGGTTTGGTATAAGTCCAAGGATCTGGAATGGATTAAGGACATATACCAAGGTACCACTATAATAATAAAAATTTTTTAAAATTTTAAAAAATTCTATATAATATTAATGAATACATACCTACTTTTGCCAATTCAGCTATCAATTCACCAATTTTAGCAGTTAGAGGAGGAGACAATTTTTCCCACTTTAAAAGGCAAATTACTGTGTTTATGATACCAGATTGTATTAAGTGTTCAACAAGTATTTGTCTGTTGGCACCTAAAATTGAAGAACAGATAAAACCATAATTATTTATTACATAAATTAAAAAAACTGAATATCAAATGCTATTATATTTTGTAAATGTTCGTAATATTTTTTTTAAGTAAATTAGTTTTGAATAATTTCAAGTAAAATTTCAAATAAAACTTTTTATTAAATGCTTTCAAATTTAATAAAATTTTAAATTTGAAAGTTAAATTAAGAAGTTTTTTGCTTTCAAAACCTTCTTAATTTAAAATTAAAATTAATTTAAATTATTACAAAACATGCTTATTTAGTAAAATAAATTAAACTAGCACAAAATGCAGTAAAAATAAAAGTTTATTATGTTTTTGCAAATTAGCAGAAGAAATTAATTCCCACACTATTCTGGTTAATCAGAAGTCTACTGTATATAAATTACATAATAAATTTTAAAATAATTACCTTCTTTAAGCAAAGCTTGTAGAACTGAATCCAGATTAGATACAATATCATCATCTTTTGTTGTGCTTTCATTAGATGATTTCAGTTTCAATTCATTGAGTATCTTTGTTAATTCTTCTAAATTAAAAAATTTTTTTAAATACAATTCAATAAATTTTAAATTATAATATTTGAAAAATTTATTTATATCCTGTTCAGCAAAAGAATATATTTATATATCAATAATCCAGTATTGTATATAGCAATTAGTTTGATATCGTGATATATAAACAGATTTGTCTTAAATGAATTTAATATGTTAAAATATTTCAATTCAAAAATGTTTATTCAAATCATATTTGCAGAAATGCAATTTTTCTTTTTGCAACATATTCAATTTAGCATTAAAACATTTATTCATTATATAATATTCCACAATGTAATGAATATTCAAAATTCACTTTTAGGCATATTTGAGAGGTCATTTGAAAGAGTAATTCCATAGCATTATTAATTTATGGGATACAAGTCAGCCCTACTTTATAAAACTCTGATTTTATAAGCAAATACAATCTGCAATGAAAATTCAATTTATGAACTTTTATCTCAACTTTACAAAAAATGAATGCTTCAAAAATTAAATATACAGTTGGTCCTCTATATTTGTGAGGATCCTACACACCTAACTTCTATGAATATGAAAAAACCATGAACCTAGGCCCCAAGCCTTAACTAATACTGTTGACTATATTTAACACAAAAATAATAATAATAATAAAACAGATTAATACTATATTTATAACTTCTAAACTTTTTTAGCTTTCTTTATATTTTCTAGTCTATACACATTGTCTGCAATTTTCTGCAAAAGGCTACAAAATTCAAAAAAATTCCCAATTAATTAGTGATAGAAAACTCATGAATAATCAAATCCACGAAAGTTAAACCTGTAAATTTGGAGGGCCAACTGCAGTGCCCTTTGTTAATTTAGAAGGATATAGAGAGGCCAATATCATTTTCTATCTTGTTTTACAATTGGAACACACAAAATTTTCTAAGGAGTAAGACTCTTGATTAAATAGTAGGTTTTCTGGATTGAAACCTGAAGTACTTTCACTAACTGGCCAATTCTGTTATAGGGCTAGTCATAAACTGATGGAAGGGCTTCAGAATTTGTGATGAATCAAATCCAAATCTTTTTATGGATTCTTATCTACTTTATCAACTAGATCTTGTATAGAGTTAAAAACTGTCTCTTTTTGATGGAACTGTAAAACATTATATTTCTAATATTAAATATAGTGGTACCTTGGTTAACGACGAATCGCTATAAGAAAAAAATGTCTTGGTTAATGACGCAGGCTTTGGTTAACGACTCCTATCATGTGAACTTCCGACAAAATAGAGCTCTAAAATAACTTGTCATCGCATCACGTGATTCATTAGCTCAGTTGTTAATTGTTATTATTTTTTTTATCACAATCAATTCAAATCCGACAATATCACTATTAAAATTAATAATAATTATAACCATATAAAAATATATTTAAGCAAATTGATAATTTAACATATAATAATGAAAACAAATTATTTAATTAATTAAAAATAGACTTGCAACAGTTCACTAGTTTTTATAACATATAATAATGAAAACAAATTATTTAATTAATTAAAAATAGACGGAACATATAGTAATGAAAACAAATTATTTAATTAATTAAAAATAGATGCACAATAAAACTATAATCATATAAAAATATATTTAAGTAAATGATAATTAACATTTAGTAATGAAAACAAATTATTTAATTAATTAAAAATAGACGGAACATATAGTAATGAAAACAAATTATTTAATTAATTAAAAATAGATGCACATATAATAATGAAAACAAATTATTTAATTAATTAAAAATAGACGTGCATCATTTCACTAGTTTTTAGTTTCTTAAAAATGATTTCTGGACGATTATTTTAAGTTCTGTGAACAAAGTCTGATTCTATTGTTTGTTTTTTTTTATATATTACTTGACACCTGTAAGTAGTGTGACATCGTAATTTTGGATCCCATTAGAAGAAAAAAAATGTCTGTCCCAGATCCTACAGTTCATACAGACAATAAATCGGCAAGTGCATGTCACTATTCATTTGCCATCAAAAGGCAAAATCAAATCTTATCTGTTTAATAATCATTGAATCTATAAGCTGCTAAAAAACTCCAAAGTGAGCCCAATTGTCCTTCTATGGAAGATTGATAATTAAAACTGTTTTCATGAACAATTCATTTTATTAATTTTAATTTTTTTTGTAGCAAATATAATAAATGATATATTCCATATTTTTAGGACATTTTAAATGAGTTTTATCTGCATTTTTAATATTTGAATTTTTTTGTAGCAAATATAATAAATAAATGATATTTTCCATATATTTTAAGGACATTTTAAATGAGTTTTATCTGCATTTTTAATATTTACTATGGTTGTTTAAATGAGTTTTATCTACATTTTTAATATTTACTATGGTTGTGGAGAGAAGCGAGAATGAATTAATCAATTTTCAATTCAATGTTATGGGGAATCGCACCTTGGATAATAAGTTGTCATTAACCAAGGTACCACTGTATTGTCATTGTAAAGTTCATCTTTACAATCATAATATAAAGAGTTAAGCTTTATTGTAACAATAATAAAGCACAAACAAGTTAGTAAAATAACTTGTTTAATTATCAACCAAAAATCCATACAATAATAATAAATTTATAGGAAGACTGTTTATCATGAGGAATACATTCCAAAAAACCAAGTGCTAAATGAAACAGCATTAAACAAGGTCATCTTAACATGTAAATAATGGGAATAGGTGAAACAGGACAGTGAATAAAAAAAATATACACGAGTTTTTTTTTTACTTTATTTTGTAATGTATTATTACTATTGTATTACATTAATTATAGACAAATTTTATTGCTAATATCAATTTGTATTCATAAATCATTCATAAAAATCAAAATTATTCGAGTAAATAATTTTTGTTTGTGATGAGGAAGATTCTTCCTCATTCTCACTTTTTTTTTTTCATTAAGAAGTCATCTAGCGTCGTTTGCCTTTTCCTCTTTTGTCCAACAAACAATTGTCAATAGCAAGACATCACATCCATGACACTTTGTCTTGCCTGTGACTTTTTATCAAAATTTGGATCATTTTGTATAAATTGATCCATAATTTCTGTAATAATGACTAAACTTGTTTTGAGAAAATTCATTGCAAGTTCCTTTTGCTCCTCATCTTCAGAAACTTTTTCTGAAGATGAGGAGCAAAAGGAACTTGCAATGAATTTTCTCAAAACAAGTTTAGTCATTATTACATCATCATTGTTTAATACAGTAAGACCCTGCTTAATGCTGCTCCATTTAACAGAGCAGCATTAAGCAGGGTCTTACTGTATTAAACAATGATCCAAATACCAAGAAAAAACCTTAAATACAAGAAAATACTTTATTTCTATTTTCTCCACTCACAGAATATTACCAACATGATTGTTGGCAATATTCTGTTAGTAGAGAAAATAGAAATTGTCCGATAGATTTATGCAAATGAACTTGAGTGCAAGCCTACTATGTAAGTCACTTATAAGGACAGTTTGACCTTTACTGAGTTTGTAGTAAATGGAATTGAAGTGACAAACTATGCTTAGTGATATCGATGAATTGTCATTCAATCAGATAAGTATTTTATTGTACCATGACTGGAGGATTTAAGGTTTTTTTTTGCTATTTGATTATTGTTTAATAAATTTATTGTTGTTGTTTGGATTTTTAGTTGATAATTAAACAAGTTATTTTACTAACTTGTTTATGCTTTATTATTGTTATTATAAAGTTTAATCCATTTGTGTTTTTTGTGAAATTAATAAACTATAATAACACACAAAACTAAGTTCTAAAGTTCTTTTCAAAAAAAGAACTTTAGAACTTAGTTAATTGTAATGTCTACTGATGATGGACTTTAATTAGTCCGAAAACTAGATAATTAAAACTTTGCTTATACCTTGCATGAAGGGCTATTTTTTGTGTGTTATTATTGATATTTAAAGCAAGAGACTTTTGAATTATACGTGTTTAATTAATAAACTTTTTTCATCATTTATTTGTTTGTAGTAATTCTATTTCTAGTTAAGTGAATTAATGTATTTTTGTGATTTTGATTCTAATATATTTGCAATTTTCTTTAATTATCATAAAGTTCTGGTTGGTTATTAGCTAGTATTATTTCTGAAATTAGTTTTTCAGCAAAAAGTCCCTCTAATGTATCAATTGTTAGAGAGTTGTTCTGTTAAGTATTAATAGTTTATCAAAATTAGCAACTTTGTAAATTTATCACATTTACCAAACTTGTTGGTAATTTTGTACAATTACTGGTAAATATGCATAATTATCAAGTTAATCACATTTACAGTAACATATATAAAAATTTACATTTTAAGAATATATTTACAAATATATTTTTATATACATAGAAACATTTTATATATATATATTTTAACATAGTCTGGCCAAAATAAATTGTCAGAAGCTTATTATTATTTACAAACTAATAATTTTATCATTAATACAAAGCACTCTTAGCAGTTGAGATCAGTTCTAAATTCTATTCAGTAGCTAACATTTTCAGTATGAATTACCATCTTCAGGCTACCACGAGGCACTGTTTAATAGGTAGCCTGAAGATGGTAATTAATACAAAAAACATTAGCTACTGAATAGAATTTAGAACTGATTTCAACTGCTAAAAGTGCTTGGTTTAATGGTAAGTTGATGAGTATAAGCAATAAATTGGATGGTATATATAATAATTTTATTAAAGAAAAAAAAAAACACTAAAGATACATCTTTAAGCAGTCTTCTCTGCTTTAAACTGGAGTATCACTCCAACATTAAAAGAGAACTTCCACTTAGATGAATCATCTTATAGTTCAAGCTAGCACTAATCAAAAGTGGAAAAACATACAAACTTAGAAGTGCTTTCGACTTTATTAAGTCATCTTCAGCTACATTTTACATATAAAAGATCGTAGAACATAAGAACGCTAAATAGAACATTTCAAAGTTTAAAATATACAAATGATAAAATAAAATACAATAAACATTAATTAAAATTAAGAAGTAATAAAAGTTAACAGGCTTTTAAAAATAAAAATAAATAAAATAAAAACAAAAATACACGTAGACCCAGTTACAAAGGATAGAAGTAGGCAAAATTAGTCCTAGAGAAACCATTGTGTTGGTACGGTGGCCGGCAGATTGTCATTAATAACATAAGCCTTTTTCTTATAGGCAGCAATGTCAAGAGCTTCTGCGACCTTAATATCTTCAGCTTTGTCTAACTGGCAAACTATGCGTGCCTGGTCCCAATGTATATCCAGATCATACTCATAAAAATGGTCGCAGAAGCTCTCGTCATTGCTGCCTATAAGAAAAAGGCTTATGTTATTAATGACAATCTGCCGGCCACCGTATCAACACAATGGTTTCTCTAGGACTAATTTTGCCTACTTCTATCCTATGTAACTGGGTCTATGTGTATTTTTGTTTTTATTTTATTTATTTTTATTTTTAAAAGCCTGTTAACTTTTATTACTTCTTAATTTTAATTAATGTTTATTGTATTTTATCATTTGTATATTTTAAACTTTGAAATGTTCTATTTAGCATTCTTATGTTCTATGATCTTTTATATGTAAAACGTAGCTGAAGATGACTTAATAAAGTTGAAAGAGCTTCTAAGATTGTATGTTTTTCCACTTTTGATTAGTGCTAGCTTGAACTGTAAGATGAGTATCACTCCACCCTGAGCTCCTCTCTCTTAAAGACAAAAGCAGACTATTGGCCTTTTATTAATCCCATATATCTCCAAACTATATGGGATTAATTCCTAATTATTCCTTACTGGTTGGAAGACCAATTTCGTATAAGAAAGCTGCCTTCTACGCATATTTTAAGAGAAGCATCACCCACACAAACATGACTGAAGGACAGGAAGAAGTAACTAAAGATTTTAAAGTGGGCAGGAAACACGGTTATACTATGAAAGTCATGAAGTCCGTACTGAATAAAGCAAAGAGAGATACTGCTAGAAAAAGTAATGATAGAAACCTGAGAGCTTAATTGATCCATGATGAAGATCGGAATTATTGACTAGTATGTATAAGTTCCATTTCATATGTCCAAGTGTAAAACAGTAAAAGACATTATTAAGAAAAGAAATAAGAAGATTGCTACAATCAGAGCACCTACTGTTTTTGATCTGATTAGAAACAAAAAAGATAAATGGAGCCACGAAGAAAAAGTCAGAGTATACAGGATACCTGTTATAGAGATAAAGGTAAAGAAGAATCATATAGGTGTAACAGAAAGAAGTTTGGGTAAGAGATTGAAGAAACACCGAAATGACATTAAACAAGGCAACACTGCAACTGCTTTAGCAAGAAGAGCTTATGAAAACGATGTAAGTATTAAATGGGATGAAGCTAGAGTACTTAGAAGAGTTAACAATTATGAAGACAAGTATTTAGCAGAAGCGCTTGAAATTCTAATAAGAGAGAACGCAACGATCTTATTAATGATAGGCCCCCGGAAAATGTTTCACCAGCATGGCGCTATGCCATAAATCTGTAGTAAACAATTTTAGTATAAACTCTAGTGTTTATTACTTGTAACATTTAAATATTGTATATCTTTAATGCCTAGTAATATTGTTTAAAACCTATACCCATTTAACGTTAATTATTAACTTTAAAAGAAATTTTTTTAATTTGTTCTAAGAATATTGTATAAGTTCTTAAGATGTTCAATACATAATTCCGTTCTGTAATATATGGTGTATTGTGCTGACAATGGAATTTTTCCAAAAGTACTTCATGTAGTAAATTGTTTTTATGTTGATTTCTGCTTATTAGTGCTGTATTAATTGGTTTTTATCTCCAAACTGTTAGTTCCAGTGTCTAATAAGATTTTTTCAAACTCCGGCTCATAAAGTGGCCTCTTTTGGCTGCAGTTTGGCCGAACTCTTCAGTTTTGATTCGAAAATACCGAACCCTTTCCAGATGTTGTCATAAAAGTGCCCATTTTAAAAGCTTTTAACAGCGGCACCCAGAGTTCCAATTGGCATTATAATATGCATATTAAATATGTATGATATTTATGTATATAATTAGAAAATTAATCTTAAAAATGTATATTTGTATAAATTCCATATTATGTTATTGTAAAATTTTGATAGAATTAGAAATTTTATATCATCCATATAAAATAGATATATAATCATTAATAATCATTGATCTTTGTTAATTTTTTAGTTAAGATAAATCATATCTGACAAGGATTTGATAAGTCAAAAATGTTTCTGTCTCTATTTTTGTAAGTTAATAAATGTGTTTCATTATTAAAAAAGCTATTATTGATTAGAACTTTTATGAAAAAAAATTATCTGTAGTCAATTTGTCAATCTACCTATACTTAAAATACATCAATATAGCATAGAATATTTAAATTTAAAATAATCACATCTTACTACTAAAAGTATATGTAAACTTGTTATTCAAAAAGTAAATCAAAATTCTTATTACAAAACATGCTTATTTAGTAAAATAAATTATACTAGTACAAAATGCATTAAAAATAAAAGTTTATAAAATGTTTGAAATGATTATATGATTCTCATCAGTACACACTATATAAAGACAGTAGCTTGAAAATACAAAAATAACAAAGTTAGAATAAATGCTTACATAATATAATGTTCTAAGTATTCTATTCAAATATTTACATAAGAGTATTTAAAATTTAAACAGTACATGTGGCATTACTCAAAGAAATACAAAGTAAATTGAGTTACAATAATAGCTAGTTATTAATAAAATAAATATAAAATTATAAATTTTAACAAAAAAATTATTTAACAACACTTACAAGGCTCACATAACAGGAAATATTTTTATTACTAAAATATTTTTGGCTTTACTTTGAGGCCCTCATCAGTACATAAATTCTTTTGCAATGAACATTTTAGACAGAACATAACCATTATAGATCACAATTAATGGTTATGTTCTGTTCTAAAATGTTTATTGCAAAAGAATGTATATTGATGAGGATCTCAAAGTAAAGCCGAAAGCATTTTTGTATAAAAATATTTCCTGTTACGTGAGCTGTGTAAGTGTTAAAAAAAAAGTATTGCTAAAAACAGAAATTTTCAAAAACTGTAAAAATTATTTGTGTGCTATAAAGCAAACTTATTCTTTAATACAGTACAAATTCTTTATTGCAAACTTCCAAGTGCTAGAAATGGTATTATTTGGAAACTGATTAATTACATTGAAATATTTACTCCTGTGCAGGATAGTAATAGCTTCATTAAAAGTGCCTCTTGGAGTTTTTGGACATTTTTAATCACTTTAGTTTCATACCATTTTATCTCAATATGCTTTTTTATATAACATTATTAGATATGCCCACATTGTATTTACTGAAAAAAATGTAAAATGTTTTTGATCATATAATCGAAAACATTTTATAAATAAACTTTTGTTTTTACTGCATTTTGTTCTAGCTTAATTTATTGTTATGGTCTTGCAGTTTTAGAATCTATAAATATTTATTATTCTCAAAATAATTTCAGAATTTCTTCCATCCTCAGTGAGTCAGTTTATACATTTAAAAATCAATAGTACACTTATATATTATGGAACATCAATCTTTACATTAATTCTTTTGCAATAAACTTAAAAAAAGAAAAATAAATATTTATATACATTAACTCAGAAAGTGTAGTACTAGGTCATTAGCGTTATGATTATTTTTCCAGGCGACGAACAAATCGTCGATATACCTATCATAAAATGAATATTATAGTTATACCAAGTTATACCAAGATGGTCATTTGACTCCGATAGTTATACCAAGATGGTCATTTGACCCTTGGTCATACAAAAAATCGGCTTTCTGTTACTATTTTAGAAGGTGTCACACGCATTGTAGTAATAGGGTCCTCCAAAAGGCAGAAATAAATAGAATTTTTAATGTCGGCCGAAAGCATGGCTACTCTAATAAATTTCTGCGCAACATATTCGAAAAAGAGATGTATAAAAAGGAAATGCTTCCATCTGAACAACTAGTTAGGCAGTCCCAGAATATGAGAACTTATAATGTGATACCATACAGGCTCCATAATAATACTGCAGTGAAATCCTCGATAAAAGCAGCTAATGTAGTGAGTGCATTCAAAAGAGCTCCTACCATATTTAACATTCTGCATAATGATAAAATCAAAAGGGGTGAGGGTTTTAGAACAAGGATTTATAAAGTCCCCTTGATAAATCTCAAGGATAACCAATTTGAAGTAGGCCTATATATAGGAGCCACTGCACACAATCTTAAAGACAGGATTGGTGAACATAAGAATAATGTGCGAAAAGGTGAACTTTGTACTGCCCTGGCACTAAGGGCTTATGAGAAGAGCATGGATATGCTTTGGAAAGTTGCAAAGATAATAAAAAATATACTTGACCCTAAGGATTTACCGATTTCGGAAAAACTACATATACTGAAGTACAATCAAACTGGTAAAGTTATTAACAGTAGACAAGCAGACGGGGTGAGTGAGGCCTGGAGATATGCGATAAGAAAAAACGTATAATGTATTAATATCCCGCTACCCCATCGGACGAATAGTTTAATCTTGTTATTCTTGTCATAAGTTATTTATTTCAGTTT
>AYEL01081346.1:0-13880 GCA_000484575.1 Olivierus martensii | reverse complement strand
AATGTAATAATTTAAAAAAATTTTTTAAATAAAATATGTAAGCATATTTTATATTTAATTTAAATTTATTAAAATTATTTCGTGAATTAAATTTATTTTGAGAAAAAAATTTGAATTAAATTTATCTTGTATTCAAAAGTCGCATGTTTTAAAAAGATTTTGATATTTTCAAGCATATAACAACTGGTTTTTATAGGAATTTCGGTTTTGCAATTTCTTATATTGTACAGTAATACCTCGGTTTACGTCCGCTTTGGAATAAGTCCAACTTGGTATATGTCCTGTTTGGATGCAAAAAATTTTGTTTGGTATACGACCTTTATTTGGAATACGACAGACTCGCGTGCTAGAACTTGTATGAGTCTGTTGTATGTTCTCTTAAAAAAGCATTCTTTATATAAAACTTGCAGAGAAATACCATCCCAACAAAGCCCAAACAACTCTTAATAGCATTGTCTGGTCATTCCAGACAATGCCATATTTCTTGCCTTCTTCTCGGGATCAGGCAGAAACAAAGTTCTTTGAACAGATTTTCAGTAAAGATCAAACCTGGTGAACCTCAACAAGGTCTAAATAGGGAAAAGAGACAGAAAAATAGAAAAAGAAAAATATATCAGAATTTCAGATTCCTGAAGTTTTATTGGAAGCGAACTCTCCTTCCTCCTCCTCCCTTCTCAGCATTATCATAGTAAGCACTCGACTCTTCTTAGCAAGGAAGTGAGGTTAAATTTTTATTTATTTCATCTATTGTAATTGTAATTGTATTTATAATTAAATACAAAAACAATTACAGTAGATGAAATAAATGAAATTGTAATTGTATTTATATTATTTTAGTATTAAGCAGTATTTAAATTATTTTATAAACCACATCAATATATAATATGCCAATAACAATAGGATTTTTTTTCATGGGAACGAATTAATCGTTTTCCCCTTATTTCTTATGGAAAAAATTCGTTTGGTATACGTCCTGTTTGGTATATGTCCAAGGATCTAGAACGGATTAAGGACGTATACTGAGGTACCACTGTATTAAAAAAAATCAAACTTTCACTTATATAAAGATTTCAATCTTATTAACATTCGGAATACGCTGCTCCATGTTTAAAAACATCAAAAATCAGCACAAATACAAACTTCAAATAATTTTACTGAAGCGCTTTCAATCCTCTGGGTCTCTTTAACAATCTTTGCAAAGCAATATGAACATTTTTACTGTTTGTACTGTTTGTATTGAATATTTATATTGGTTTTCACTGATTGTTGAAGAGGACCCAGAGGATCGAAAGCGTTCAGTAAAATTACAGTGGTACCTCGGATCACGAACGTCTCGGTTCACGAACAAATCGGTCTACGAACACTATTTGCGAACAAATTTTGCTTCGCTTTACGAACGATGCTTCGGTTCACGAACACACACGCACGGAGTACATGGAGCGCAATTGACTCGCGGCGCAAAAACCCATTATTTGGATTTACATTAATTGCAATAGGAAAAATTGATTCGGATTACGAACTTTTCGGATCACGAACAGGGTCAAGGAACGGATTGTGTTCGTGAACCGAGGTATCACTGTATTTTAAGTTAAAAAGAAAAATCTGAAGTATGTATTTTTGTATTATCCTGCTCTTTGTGCTGATTTTCGATGATTTCAATTTTTTTCAAGAAATACAAAATTCAGTTTTTTAACGGATTTTGATTAATTATTATAATTTTTTTAATTATTTCTACTAAAAATTGATATTTTTTTAGGATTTTCATTTTTTAAGTTTAAGTGTGGAAAATGGTTTTTGTCAGAGAATTTCGGTCTTTTCAGGAAATATAATAAAATCCGATTTCTTAAAACAGAACTTCAGTGTTTTTAATTGTATATATTAATTAAAACTGAAAAACATTTAATTTCGATAAGAGTCGAGATGTATAAATATTGTGATCGAAATTTGATATTTCAGGCATTAAATATGCACATTATCTCGCCTCTGTTAAATAATATATATAGAAAATTATCAGAGTTTAGTTCAGTGTTTCTCAAAGTATAGTCCCCGAGCTTTCTAAATAAAAATATTTCAATAATAATCTTTAATATAAAATTAATAGAAACACAAGTATGTAGATTAATCCATAATTAGTTTATGTTTATAAATTAACTATACTGTAGATTAATTCTGTTTCTATTTTATTAAAAATGGGTTCCCAGAGAGATCAAGTTTGAAGTTTTTTCCTATGGCATTTATCGCCGCTTCCTATCCGTGCAATTGAGGAATGGAGCATTCAAGTGTCCATCATGAATCGCCCACGAGGTGAATATATTACTGATATGTTTGTTTTTGTCAACAGATGACGCTATTTTCCATTCTCTAAGAATACTAAGTGATGGGGCGAAACAAACCACAGGCTGCCCATCCTTGCGGACGGGGTCAGTCGGATTGTGGAGGACGCGAAACGACGGGCCAGACCCGGACCTCATGATAAAACATTTTTCAAGGAGTGGGGACTAGTGACTCGAACCCGGTCAGATTTTGGTAAGGCTTCGCATAAGTTAAGTAGATTAAGCCATTTTGTATCCAGCGGCGGCCACTTATAGAGCCCATCATAGGCTGGCCAACATCCATAATGGGATCCACCGAATGGTTGAAGGATGGGGTTCAACGGACCCCTCCTGAAAAAGTGGAGGTGTTGGACCCGGATTTGAACTCGATCCTTCAGAGTGAAAAGCCACAGCGGCTATCCGGCCGATTTAGCGCTGTGTTTTCTTCGGCCTCCGCTATCTGTCTCTGACTTTCTCGCAAACCTTAATTCCATATTTATATTTAGGCTTAGTTCCCACCAAGCTGCGAAAAGCGATAGGCGAAGCGAATTGACGTCAAAATGTCGTCATATCCGGCGAATGTGCTAGCGAATTCACGTCTCTTTCAAAGCTGAAAAGTTTCAGCTTTTTCGCTGGCGAAAATTATTCGCCACCAATCACAGCTAATCCTCTGACGTCAAAGAGCAGCTTATTCAAAGATGGCTGGCGTCAACACATTCGACATGGAGATATTTTTATTAGAATTGCAAAATGCACCTTTTTTTATATAACAAAGGCGATTACAGATATAAAGACATAAAGATGAAAGAAAATCGGTGGAATATTATATCCTATTATATTTCTATTAGAAGCCATGTTGCTTTTTGACGTCTTCTTCTTGGACTAATTTCATTGGATAATTGGTATCGCATTCGCTTTTCGCATTTTTTTTTTTTTGCTTTTCCCAAGTTCTCTGCGCATCGCCAGTCATGACGTCAATTCACTTCGCCTATCGCTTTTCGCAGCTTGGTGGGAACTAAGCCTTATAATAATTGGAGAAGCGCATTTCGCGTCATCTATGAATAACTTTAAACAACTTTTTTTCCCTGTGAGGTTTAACGCTATTTTCCTCTCTGTGGATATTAGTATTTCCAAATTCCCGACATTTTGGAACCTTCGGGAATCGAGAAAGGGAAATCGTATTTCCCGAAAATTCTCGAGAATTCCCGAAACAATCTTTTTTATTTAATTTTCGTTGATCATCTGTATCTGTAATAATGGCTATAACAGTAAATATTAATAAACAGAAAAGCCTAGAGAAGGTGAGGCAACCAGGGACGTTGCCCCGGCACAGTCTGTCAGAGGTAAAAGATATATATAAAAGATCGACGCAAAAAATGAGTAAATAAAATTTTCTAAACGGAAAGTCGACCGGAATTTCATGACTAGTGCATCTCTTGCACTGAGCAATAAACAGGGATCACTATAGTATCATTTTGGATAGTTTCTGTTATATTTCAGGTGTTCTCAAAATATAAACAATGCAATTAATGTAATCTTTATTTAAGTAAACCTTATAGTATACAATGAGATTTTACGTAAAACACGCAATTTATTAACATAGATCACACTCGTCAGCTGATCGAGTGTGGTTGGTAGTATTAGCCGTCACTTTGTGGAAACGATTCATCGTGGAGAACAGAAACAGTTTGTATTTACAGTAGTGTTGTAAATATATTAATTTTCATAACCCAGGATATGATTACAATGTCATATTAAGGTAAGTTATCATAGATTTCCTTAGTTAATTCACTTGAAGATGACTTTGTAGTAAAAACCTGGGGTTATGAAAATAAATATTTTTCTGTTTAAATACAAACTGTTTTCTGTTCTCCATGATCAAATATGCTCGATTTACAAGAGCTAAAATTAGCTGGATTATGGCTTAGCTTGATTCTGCTATCGCACATGAATTTCTAGTGGCATGTAATACTGTAACATAATGATCGCGATAAAAATTTCTAAAATGATACATTGTGAGTAATACGTTTATTTCCCATTATGGATATTACTGAGTTCTAGGAGCCGATTTTCCCGATTTCTCGACCAAATTTCTTTGGGATTCGGGAACAGGAAAACGAAAAAAATTCCCGAGAACGGACGGGAAGGAATTCCCGCCCGAAAACACTAGTGGATATTAACCAATGGAACATTTCATTATTTTCACGGACTAATCACATCTCTAGTGAGATCAGCCATCAGTTTGTGGATAGAATTCAATGGACTGGAGCCGGACCTCTCCTGGAAAATTTGGAGGTATGGGATCCAAGAATTGAGTCAGAATTATCCACAGTATGCCTTCACTATGGCAGTTATATTAGATAAGATTGAATTAAGCTGTTAAATTCCTCAATGGATATTCCTGTTAGCGACCACTTTTAGAACCCGTCACGGATTGACTAATACACAGATGGGGTCAATCGAGATTGAAGGATAGAATTCAATCGATCCCTTTTAAAAATTGGAGATGTGGGACCAAAGAGATGTAGGACATAATTTTTTTTTGTGGCAGTAGATATACCAAAGAGGTTGATGTGGATATATAATTTTTTTTTGTGGCAGCAGATTTCGCTATTTTCCACCAGTAAAATGACGGGACGAAACAAGTCTTTCCACAGGTTGTCCACCCCTGCAGATGGGTAAGCCGAATTGTGGAGGTCAGAGATCTATGCTGAGTTCGAATCCCGTGATAAATATTTCCAAGATGTGGGTCCCGAGACTTGAACACGGATCTTTCAGCGTGAAAAGCGGAAACCTCCTACGCAATAAATCCAGCTGACGGGACATATTATTTTTTGGTGGAATTTTACGCCGTTTCCCATCTATAGATACTAAGCGGTGGGGATATACAGTTCCCACTGCGGGGACCAAAATCCCGGGTGAAGTCAGCAGTTAGATAAAGGATGGCATTCAACAGGCCAGGCCCGGACCCGTCCTGAAAAAATCTGGAGTATGAGACCGGGAATTGAGCCCGTATCCTCCAGAATGGAAGCACAGCATAATTCCATCACGATCATCTAACTGACGGGACATATAGATTTTTGTCAACAGATGACATCACTTTCCATTCTAGAAGAACACTTAAGTAACGGGGAGATCAAGCTGCCCAACTCTGCGGAGGGATCAGCCGGACTGTGGATGCGGGGATTGACGGGTTGGGCCCGAAGCCCATGATAAACATTTTCAAGGGATGGACTGAGAAACTCAACACGGGTCTTGCAAAGTGGAAAAACCAAAGCGCTCCCACGTGGCCAATCCAGCCTACTATAGTTTTATGCCGCTTCTCTCGTTTAGGTACTAATCGGGAGGGAATTCCAGTTCTCACTATGGGCATCAGGTGATGATGAGGTCAGGTGTCAGGTGAAAGATGGGATTAATTTCACTAAACTCGAACACCCGAGAAAATACAGGGTTCTAAAACAGGTTAAAAATTATTGAATAATTTTATAGTTATTTTTAAAAAGTACTGTGCCTACAAACTCCAGAATCTTAATCCGACCTTGAGATTGGATGCCGGATGATAAAACTATGGCTTACCACCGTGGATTTATGCTTATCACTCTGGAGATCCGGATTCAAATCCGCGTCCCATAATTCAGTTTGCTTTTCAGAAAGGATCCGGGCCCAGCCCGTTGAATTCATCCTTTAACCTTCCGATTGGTCCCATCCAGCCTATTATGGACTCTGACCGTCGCCAGATATATCCTTTGTGCGATATGACGGCTTAATTACACTAACCTAATTGAGCCTGGGAGAATATATTCACTGACTCAATGAATCGAACTGATTTGGTGATGTTGGCCAGATTGATTGCATAGAAAAGCTTCTGCTTTCCAGTCTGGAAGATCCATTTTTGAATCTCTGGTTTCACCCCTTGGAAATATTTATCACGGGGTCCGGATACTGCTATTGATCTCCATCCTCTATAATCCGGTTGATCTCTCCGCAGGTGTAGACAGCCTGTGGAAGGGCTTTGTTTCGCCCCGCCATTTAGTACTATTACTGATTGGAAAGTGAAGTTAAAATAATAACAACAGCTGAGTTGTGATTAGTACTGACGCTTTAAGCATTCGAGATATCAAAATATTTGCAAATTTGTAAAGAATAAAATGATTTAATGAAGAGTTATTGATTTTTGAAATGGATCAGACAATAAAAGAATTCAAAGGATTTGATAACAAACTGAAATTTCATCTGTTATTCCGCATGATTATGATATTAAAATATTATTATTTCATATTTGTTAAAAGAACTGAGAAACTCCATTGTTGGCCAGATTGTTCTCGTGAAAATATTTTAGCTTCTCAATCTTTGGAAATTTTATTTGAGGCATTAGGAGTTCAAAGTATCCATACACTCATACTATACTCTAGCTGATCCTCCAAACTTCTGGAGGCTAGTAGTAGAGCCTAAAATTGGCCTCTGCCATTTAATAATTGACCAATGATTGGAAACTGGCATGGAGAAAAATTCTTTAACACTAAAAATTCATTTAATATAATTATTCAAATTAAAACAAAATACGAAATTTAGTAGCTACTGATTTTTAAATTGAAGAAATCGCGATGTCGAAAGAAAAAGTGATTGCATCAGTTATATCATCCATGGTTATAATGGAAGTTTAAATGAATCAAAAAATGACTGATTCGTTTTCACCAAATGAATGACGAGTCATTCAATTCACTAAGCAACTCACTTTAAGTAGAAAATTATATTTATGATTACCGTCATAATTCTTTTTTCATGAAAACACGTCATCGTTAATATATGGCCATTATGAGTACATCTAAAGCTCTTTCAGTTTCAATAATTTGATTTTGTTCTTTGATACCAAAATTGCTACTTGTTTTACAGAAAGAAAACAGCATCTCTTTTTGAGAATCACTTCAGTGAATATTTTAATAATTGTGTTTAGTTCATGTCAGCAATCTTATTAACAAAAAGCACTTGAATTTAATATAAAGTTAGAAATCGTAAAATTATAATACAATTGTCAATTAACATTAAATCATGTTGAAGATATAAGTCATGACAAAAAATGAGCCTTACAACAAACTCTGAAATTTTTATAAATACACTGTAATGATTTTATACTTTATATAAACTGCAAACTAATTACTGTATATAAATTTCAGTATTTTCGTAAAAAGAAATTACTATAAAGAAAATTGAAATATCTTCCTGAAGTTTTTGTTCAGAATTCTTAAACTTGATAAAGTATTTTTGTTTCATTAATTTTTGTAAAATCACAGAATACTTTTCATATAATATTTATTTACAGTACTTCATTTTCATTGATGACTTAAGTAATCCAGAAAATGCCTATAATAATCATTTTCCTTTTGTTTTAATAGGTATAACCAAAACACTTCCATACAAATTTTTATTGTATAAATATGCATATCTACACTAATAATACGACATTACCATAAAAACAAATATGGTAGATGTTGGGTACAGACAAGAAAAGCTGCATACAATAATTTTTTTGTAATGGACAGATTGGGTCTAAGCCCTTGCTTAACACACAATACAATAAAAGACATTGTTCAACAATTTGGGCAAATTTCCCGATTGATTGATACAGTTATATTGGAGAGCATAGGATTTGCTTTTAACAATAATCCACAATTGCTAGTTAATGATTTGGCAATTGTAAGGGTTGCTATACAAGATGAATGGTTGGAATAAAAACAAGTCTACTCTCCAACTTAAAAGATGCAAAGAGGCGAAAAACCAAACCGACATCTCTAACACAGTTCTAACAAGGGGTTTAAATCCAAGATGTAAAATAGTTGGTTGTGCAAAATTTTAATATTTTTTGTAGGACATGATGGCAACAGCACATGAACTGTATAAATTAACTCTATCTATACAGAGAAGCTGCATTGATTTATATTTCTGATGAGTGAATTATGAACTGATGCTTATCATTGTTTAGCAGGAGGAATGGATTTTGTAGAAGTAAATGTATGAAAAGGACTTATTCCTGATATAATAGAGCAACAACATTGTTTCAACTTTTATTCCTTGATCAATAGCAATAATGCATTTTTATTTTCTTATCAATTCCTTTATTCAGCAATGATTCTTTTGGACAACATGACAAAGGTGACAAACAAACAACAGTGAAGATAATCATTCATAGTATCATAATTCTGCTATGAATAAAGATGAAATCATCTATTTTTTAAAACAGATTTACTAATTTTGTTAAGGGCTCTGTATTGCTGACTGTGCAACAGTTCATGGCTGTTGCCAGTCTCAAAATATTTGATTTGGTAAGTGCACCAATTTAGTCAGCCAACATGCACCACCAGTCCCAGGAGAAAACTTTATTGCCAGCATACAAGTGGACAACCAATGAAGAACACTGCAATATAGCTGTGATTACCTTCAACTAATGCCCAACAGGCAACAAAATTGCCTTGTAATAAAGATGTTTGAGTCACTGAAGCATATACTATTTTTCAATTTCTAACAACAAAATTTGTAATGTAATTATCTGTACATACAATAGATATGGACAGAGGTTAGTGTCATGAGAAAGGAATTGGTTTTCACAAGAATTCTGTAGCTTGCACATGTTTATATTGTATTGTCTATGCAAGTTCTTAAAAGAGAGTAACATTTGAACTATACATTGGTGTACATTTCTTCCTTTGCATAACGAGATCAGTCAAGAAATCTTCGGAGTCTGACAAAGATGACTTGTGCAATGAGATTTTCCAACCATTGTGTATGCTCTAAGGCTTTGGCTTTGTAGCTCTGAAGATAATCTTAACAATTTGTATATGTTGATATCAGAGCTTTGAGGTACTCTTAGGTTTTCAACATAATTTTGTAGGACTTCAATTTAGGAGTGTGGATTTTATTATTACAATGGTGCAATTAACACAACAGTTTCCATCAAAAAATTACTATGGATGGAATAAATGTGCATGCAATAAATATACCTATCACAACTATTATTATCCTTGTTTTATGTACAGCCATTTTGCTGAACATTTTATTTTCAAGTTATTAAGAGAAGAATTGTAACAGGGCTCGATATCTGTACACAGTGTGAACTTATCACATGAAATGAATGCAGAACTGTACAGTTTCTAGGTACAATTTTTGCCGAGTAACAAACACGACAAACTGGCCAAGTCAAAGATATTCGATGATTTGATGTGCTTTGGTATAAAAGTCAGTTAATAAACATTAAAAGGCATAAACCATCACAAAACTACCACACATCCAACAAGATATCTTTTACGATTCAAATAGTGCTAAAAGATCATCACTAGTACTATTGGATGTGGCAGGTGTTGTACTGTTGCTCACGGAAGTTGTATTTGTGGAAGTAGTACCGGTGTTAGATCCTGTGCTACCCAAGTCAGGAGGTTCCAGATATGATAACAACTCCATTGGATCAACTACATTTTCTGGCAAAAGCTAGGAAAAAAAAATTATTTTAATATATTTATTTTATTCTTAAGAAATAATTAAATAATATACTTTTTTTTAATAAATTTAATTAAAAAAAAAGAATTTAAACGTAATCAGCATTCTTTTTGTAAAAAGAATTAGCCAGAATTATAAATTTATCCATCAAAATTAATGAATCAATTTTTTAAATTTAAAAATTAATTATTTTGTTTCATATAATTTATGACAATAAAATCTTATGCTAAATGATCTTGATTTCAGGGCTGGGTGTCGGTAGGAAAATGTGCCGATACCGAATTCTACATTTTTTTTTGCCAACACCGACACCAACATCTCTGACAAGTAAACACGCACAAATGATTTTTCAGAACACATTTTTATTCAATATTTATTACTGAAAAATTATTTATTCACCAAAAAAGGAAATAATTATTTAATACATTTTTTAAATTTAAAACTAATAAATTATGAGCAATGAGAAAGTTATTGCCGACATCGACATCTCCTAAAACTGCCGACACCAACACCCCAGCCCTGCTTGATTTAACAGATTCTACAATTTTTAGAGATTATAAACAAAACATCATAGATAATATTTCCTGTATCTTTTTCTTTCATTGTCTTAACTTTTCTATCAATCAAAATGTTATTGATTCAAATTATTTTTAATAAAAATAATTCAGTTTGATAACAGAATATTGTATTTTGTTTTTTCAGAACATTTTGATTTCATTAAAGATTAATATTTTAAAAGTTAAAATGAATAATATTATTAATAATCACAAGAGCTATCATTATACAAGTAGAAGAAAAGTCTGTACCTCTCCAAATACTTGATAACTATCGTAGATTTCAAAAATCTGTTAATGCCTACATATAGGAAGTCATGGGAGGGCTATCTGATGGTGACTGTCAAATAAGCTGATTATGCAAATGAGGACAGTTATAAAGCCTATCTCATAAGCCATAACAGATAAGAAAAAATTTCCAATTATAAATATGTTTAGTATTCATTTCTGAGCACAATAAAAAAAAATTTCATCAAAATCGGATAAATAGTTCACTCAAAAATGAATCACTTAGATCTATCATATGTCAATTCCTTGAAATGCCCAAGATGAGTTTGCCCATAAACAGTAATTGATGAGGGTGCAACAACTTTAATTCTTGCATAATAACAATAGAGGATCTTCAAGATTGCATCATTGCTGTTTGTGCAGATATTTTTACAAACACATTAAAAATGTGAGGAATTCCATCCAATATCATGATCTGTACTTGGGTGTTGGTGGAAAACATTTTGAGCATATCCTTGATTAGTTTTTGCTTGTTGATTAGGCTTTGTGTTTTCAATTTATTGATTTGGGATGTTATGTTTTGGTATTGGTTTATTAATTACATGTCAGAAATAAATGTCAACCCTTTGCATGTAAAAATGTTTTTATTTCATTTTTAAATTAACTATTCATTTGATTTTGATAAAAGTTTTTGTAGTGTGTTTAGAATTGAATGCCAAATAAGTTATTGTAAGAATAATTGTAAATTTTTCCCTATCTATTATAGTTTATGAGGTAGGATTTTCAACTATTGTCATTTACATAATCAGCTAATTTGAAGATTACAAGCCCACCCATGACTTCCTATTTGTTGGCATTAACAGATTTTTGAAATCTAGTTATCAAGTTATTTGAAGGGTACAGACTTTTCTTCCGCTCTGTATAATCTAAAATTTTTAAATTATAATTCATTTTGAACTAATATACAAAATACTTTTATAAATTTTATCTCAAAATCAAAAAAATTCAGAAAAACAATAAAAAACAATGTATTTAAACAGCTGTATAGAGAAGTTGTATCTGTCCTTTTTGTAAGGCAATCCATTAATTTTAATTTACATACATTAGTAAGTTTGGCAACTTACTGATGTATAGATTAATTTAGATTGAAGAATATTACTATAGAATATCCATATAATGAAATAGCAACCATTGAGGAGAAAAGATACAAATTATGGTAAAAAATTTAAAATACAATAGTATTTCAGAGCAAATTTGTGAATTGTTTTAAAGATTCATTTGTTTTGATCAATTTTAAAAATTTTCTGAAATCTTACAATATTTTTATTTATTAAACTTAAAATCACAAAAACAGATATACTATATCTATAGCAGAGGTAGCTAACGTTACTATAGCAGAGGTAGCTAAACTTCATGTCACTATGAGTCACATGCAAAAATCTCAAATACTTCAGATCCATGATCAGTTTTTAGGTAATCCTAATTAATGATTTCAAAAATTGTTTATTATAGATATTTCACATACATTATTTTGTATAGATGTATATTACTATAACTACACAATAGCACTATTCACAGTTGAGATTAATTTTATTTTTATTATAAAGTAGCTAATGTTTTCAGTAATCTATACCATCCTCAAGCTACATAGAGATTCGAACAATTTAAAAATTTTAACAGCATAAAAGAGAACAACAACTCGCTGTTATAGTTATATAACTTTGTAAGTTTATAGATAAAGTAGCTAAAAAGACAAACAAAAACTAGCAGTACAGAAAGGGCCGACTGTATTTAAGTTGCTGAGAAATGAAAGAGACTCTCTAAAGGATTCAGAAAAACAAGGTGTATACAAAATTCCAGTGGACATAAAGACATAACAACCAGCATTTTATATAGGGATAATCACTCGAACCCTATCCCAGAGGACAGAAAAACACCAACAAGACATAGCCAAAGGGAAGCTGATTACAGCTCTATCAATAGAAACATATGCTAATGACTTACACATAACTGGGACAGTGCGAAGATCATAAAGCCAATCAACAAAAAGATGCAGGCCTTGAGAACAGAGACGATAGAAATAGTGAGGAGGCAGAAGTATGAAAAGATCTTAAATGATAGACTGGCTCTGGAGCTATCTCCAGCATGGATCTATGCTATAGAGACAGTAAACAAATGAAGACACCAGTCATAATTTAAATGTTAAATGTTAATCTTATTATAATATTTTATATGTATTTTTACTTCTATTCAATTTTAAATGTATACTCGAGAGAATGATATACGTATATGTGACCTGTATATATTTTTTATTGTATTTTTTTATTTGATTTTACCTTATTTTATTGGTTATTTGTCTTATGTATATGTAACCATAGCAGCGAGTTATTATTCTATTTTATGCTGTTAAAACTTTTAAATTGTTCAAATCTCTATGTAGCCTGAGGATGGTATAGATTACCAATAAAGTTAGCTACTTCATAATAAAATTAAAATTAATCTCAACTGTGAATAGTGATATTGTGTAGTTATAGTTTTGATGAGTATAAGCAGTAAATTGAACAATATGTCTAGATGTATATTATTTTTTATAATAAATGAACCAATAAAAAATATATATTTTTTTAAATTATCATATTTATTGGCTTATAAGATGCTTCAGCACAGAAGAATCACCATAATTTTGAAATGATAAATTTAAAAAATAATTTATTGTTAACATAATGACAAATAAAACCCAAAAACCAATAAAGAAAAGTATATGATTATTATTCTTATTAATTTAATATTATTCAAACTTCAAATTCATTACTGACATGATCATTTTTATCTTCAACATGACCATAATCGTCAATTAGGACTTGAATGTATTATTGGAATTCACTTATTCTAACAAACAGCCCAATAATTATTAAAAACTGAATGAATAGTTAATATATTCATTGTAATATCATATAACAGGACTGTCCAAAAGGCGGCCTGCCAAGCCATTTTGTGCGGCCCTCGAGGCTTTCACGATTTGTGATATAATATTACTTTTTAATATTTTTTCCACTTTTATTTAATACTTTTTTAATAGATTAATAAAAAGAATCCTAAAATTGAATTAATTTTCTTAATTATTAGTAATTATTTAATCATCAACAACCTATCAATGATATCACATTTTTATAAGACTTTCTTTTTCTTTCTTTTGTATGGTAAGCTTGGTGGCTAAATTTTGATTGCCCCTTTCCACTCAAATAGAGTACTAAGGGAGCCGTTCTGGGCAACATTAAAAGCAAAATGTAGAAAAAAA
>AYEL01081345.1:0-46034 GCA_000484575.1 Olivierus martensii | reverse complement strand
CCGTTCATGCGCCCACTGCTGTTAGCCCTCGTCTTGCTGCCGTTCGCCGCCCATGCCCATGACGACCACGACCATGACCACGCCCACGGCAGCCTGGGCAAGCACGAGCACGGCGTCGCCCAGTTGAACGTGGCGCTGGACGGCAAGACCCTCGAACTGGAGCTGGACAGCCCGGCGATGAACCTGGTCGGTTTCGAACACGCCGCCAGCACCGACGCGGACAAGGCCGCCGTGGCCAAGGCCCGCGCGCAGCTGGAAAAACCGCTGGAGCTGTTCGCCCTGCCGGTCACCGCCGGCTGCTCGGTGGCCAGCCAGGAACTGCGGAGTCCGCTGTTCGGCGACAAGGCGCCGGCCCACGCGCACAAGGAGAAGGCAGGCCACGAACACGAACACGAACACGGTCATGCCGATATCCACGCCCATTACCAGCTCAGTTGCGAGAAGCCCGAGCTGCTCAAGCTGCTGACCCTCGCCGAGTTCTTCAAGCGCTTCCCCGCCACCCAGAAAATTCAGGTACAACTGATCGGTCCCGACGGCCAGAAAGGCGCCGACCTGGCCCCGGCCAGCGCCGAGCTGAAGCTGTAGGATCGTTCCGGAAGCGCCGCGAGGGATTCGCGCGCGGCGCCCCTCCATCCATTCTCGAGGCTCCGGCGGAGCGTTCCGCCCCTACCCCCATGAGCGCACTGATCACCCTGACCAACCTCGGCTTCGCCTGGCCCGGCCAGGCGGAGTTGCTGGACATTCCCAGCTTCCATCTCGAACGCGGCGAGAGCCTGTTCCTCAAGGGGCCTTCCGGCAGCGGCAAGACCACCCTGCTCGGCCTCCTCGGCGGCGTGCAGAAGCCCGGCCGCGGCAGCATCCGCCTGCTCGGCGAGGACCTGGAAAAGCTGTCCGCCGCGCGCCGCGACCATTTCCGCGTCGACCACACCGGCTACATCTTCCAGCAGTTCAACCTGCTGCCGTTCCTCTCGGTACGCGAGAACGTCGAGCTGCCCTGTCACTTTTCCGCGTTGCGCCGTCAGCGCGCCCGCGAACGCCACGGTAGCCCGGCGCAGGCCGCCAGCCATCTGCTCGGCCAGCTCGGCCTCGGCGGCGAACTGCACGAACGCCGCGCCGACAGCCTGTCCATCGGCCAGCAGCAGCGGGTCGCCGCCGCCCGCGCGCTGATCGGCCAGCCGGAGCTGGTGATCGCCGACGAGCCGACCTCGGCGCTCGACGCCGACAGCCGCGAGGCGTTTCTCCAGTTGCTCTTCGCCGAATGCCGCGAGGCCGGCGCCAGCCTGCTGTTCGTCAGCCACGACCAGAGCCTGGCCGGGCTGTTCGACCGCAGCCTGTCCCTTTCCGATCTCAACCGCGCCGCCCGGCCGGCAGGACTCTGAGCATGTATCTCTTCCGACTGGCACTGGCCAGCCTGGCCAACCGCCGCTTCACCGCCCTGCTGACGATCTTCGCCATCGCCCTCTCCGCCTGCCTGCTGCTGGCGGTGGAGCGGGTCCGCACCGAGGCCAAGGCCAGCTTCGCCAGTACCATCTCCGGAACCGACCTGATCATCGGCGCGCGCTCCGGCTCGGTGAACCTGCTGCTCTACTCGGTATTCCGCATCGGCAACGCGACCAACAACATCCGCTGGGACAGCTACCGGCACTTCGCCGAAAACCCGCGGGTGAAGTGGGCGATCCCGATCTCCCTCGGCGACTCGCACCGCGGCTACCGGGTAATGGGCACCGATGCCGGCTATTTCGAGCACTACCGCTACGGCCGCGGCCAGGAACTGCAACTGGCCGAGGGCCGCGCCTTCGGCCAGGACCTGTTCGACGTGGTGCTCGGCGCCGAGGTGGCCGAAGCCCTGCACTACAGGCTCGGCGAGAAGATCGTGCTGGCCCATGGGGTGAGCACGGTGAGCCTGGTCAAGCACGACGACAAGCCGTTCACCGTGGTCGGCATCCTCCAGCGCACCGGTACCCCGGTGGACCGCACCCTGCACATATCCCTCGCCGGCATGGAGGCGCTGCACGTCGACTGGCGCAACGGGGTGCCGGCGATGGGCGCCGGGCGCGTCAGCGCCGAACAGGCGCGGCACATGGACCTGCAACCACAGGCGATCACCGCGTTCCTGGTCGGCCTGAAGAGCAAGGTGGCGACCTTCGCCCTGCAACGCGAGGTCAACGACTATCCCGGCGAACCGCTGATGGCGATCCTCCCCGGTGTCGCCCTGCAGGAACTGTGGGGCCTGATGGGCACCGCCGAGAAGGCACTGTTCGTGGTCTCGCTGTTCGTCGTCCTCACCGGCCTGATCGGCATGCTCACGGCGATCCTCACCAGCCTCAACGAGCGCCGCCGGGAGATGGCCATCCTGCGCTCGGTGGGCGCGCGCCCCTGGCACATCTTCGGCCTGCTGCTGGCCGAGGCCTTCAGCCTGGCGCTGGCCGGCGTCGCCCTCGGCCTCGGCCTGCTCTACCTCGGCATCGCCGCCAGCCAGGGCTACGTCCAGGCCAACTACGGCATCTACCTGCCGCTGGCCTGGCCGAGCGACTATGAGTGGAGCCTGCTCGGGGCTATCCTGGCGGCCGCCGTGCTGATCGGCTGCGTGCCGGCCTGGCGCGCCTACCGCCAGTCCCTGGCCGATGGCCTGTCGATCCGCCTATGACCCGGAGATATTCCTCGATGCTGCGCTCCCTGACCGTCCTCCTGCTGGCTTTCGCCCTGCTCCTGGGCAGTGCCGTGGCGCGCGCCGCGCCGCGCGAACTGACCTGGTCGCAACTGATCCCGGCCGGCGCCCCGCCCGCCCCGGCGCCGCTGCCGATCCACGACCTCGCCAACGCCCTCAGCGAAGCCGGCCCGGCGGCCAGCCAGCAGAGCCCCAACGCCCCGGTGGTGAAGGCACTGGACGGCATCGAGGCCAAGCTGCCGGGCTACATCGTGCCGCTGGAAATCAGCGAGGCCGGGCTGGTCACCGAGTTCCTCCTGGTGCCCTACTACGGCGCCTGCATCCACGTACCGCCGCCGCCGTCGAACCAGATCGTCTACGTGAAGACCGCCAAGGGCGTGCAGATGGACGAGTTGTACCAGCCGTTCTGGGTCGAGGGCACCTTCAAGGTGGAGAACGCCAGCAGCGAGCTGGCGGCGGCCGGCTACCGCATGCAGGCGAGCAAGGTGACGCCCTACGAATACGAAGGTAGCTGAACGACATGCGACAATCCGCCGCGCCGTTTACGTTGCGGCGGTCACATTTGCTCCTAGGATTGATTGAGCTGTGTCAAGGAAGGCAACTGTTAGCTGGCTGACCATTAGCAGCACCAACACTTTCTAATACAAGGAATGGAGCTCATCATGCGTAAGTCCTGGCTTACCGCTTCCCTGCTGGCCCTCACCGTCGCCTCCCCGTTCGCCGCTGCGGATATTCAAGGACACAAGGCCGGTGACTTCATCATCCGTGGCGGCTTCGCCACCGTCGATCCCGACGACAGCAGTTCCGACATCAAGCTGGACGGCGCCAAGCAGCGCGGTACCAAGGCGACCGTCGACAGCGACACCCAGCTCGGCCTGACCTTCACCTACATGTTCGCCGACAAGTGGGGCGTGGAACTGGTCGCCGCCACTCCGTTCAACCACCAGGTCGACGTCAAGGGCCTCGGCCCGGGCCTGGACGGCAAGCTGGCCGACATCAAGCAACTGCCGCCGACCCTGCTGCTCCAGTACTACCCCATGGGCGGTACCAACAGCGCCTTCCAGCCTTACGGCGGCCTGGGCGTGAACTACACTACCTTCTTCGACGAAGACCTCGCCAGCAACCGCAAGGCGCAGGGTTTCAGCAGCATGAAGCTGCAGGACTCCTGGGGCCTGGCCGGCGAACTGGGCTTCGACTACATGCTCAACGAGCACGCGCTGTTCAACATGGCCGTCTGGTACATGGACATCGACACCAAGGCCAGCATCAACGGCCCGAGCGCCCTGGGCGTGAACAAGACCAAGGTCGACGTGGACGTCGATCCGTGGGTCTACATGATCGGTTTCGGCTACAAGTTCTGAGTCGTAGACTGTCGCGGGGCTTGCGCCCCCAACGGAAAAAGGCGCCTTCGGGCGCCTTTTCTCATCCTGCGGAAACGGGCCCATGTACCTCTGGCTGAAGACCCTGCACATCACCTTCGCCCTCAGCAGCGCCGCCCTGTTCGTCTGGCGCCTGGCCTGGAACTGGTCGGGGCGCAAGGCCAGCGGCATCCGCCGCTGGGGACCGCACCTGGTGGACACCCTGCTGCTGCTCACCGCGCTCGGCCTGGTGCACCTGGCGATGCCCTGGCCGCTACCGCTCTGGCTGCTGGCGAAGCTGGGGCTGTTGCTGGGCTACATCGTCTGCGCGGCGTTCGCCCTGCGGATGGCGCGGGGCCCCGGCAAGGGCCTGCTCAGCGTCCTCAGCCTCGCCCTGCTGGGCGGGATCTTCTACCTGGCGCTGAACAAGCCCTGGTGGTGATCAGCGGCCGAGCAGGCGCGCCAGGCCCACGCCCATCGGCGTCGGCTGGTCGAAGCGGAAACGCCGCAGCAGGCGCTCGTTGTTCGCCCGCGAATGCCTGATGTCACCGGCTCGCGCGTCGGCGTGGGTCACCGGCGGCAGGCCACCGAGCACCTGGCCGATCTCTGCCAGCAACTGCTTCAGGCTGATGCTGCGATTCAGGCCGACGTTCACCGCCCCGGGCTCCACTGCCGTCGCCTCCAGCGCCTGGACCAGGAAATCGACCAGGTCGGCGACGTAGATGAAGTCGCGGGTCTGCTCGCCGTCGCCGAACACGGTGATCGGCGTCCCCTTCAGGGCGCGCTCGGTGAATATGCTGATCACCCCGGAATAGGGCGAGGACGGGTCCTGGCGCGGCCCGTAGACGTTGAAGAAGCGGAAGATCGCCGGCTCCAGCCCATGCTGGCGGCGATAGAAATCGAGGTAGTACTCGCTGGCCAGCTTGTCCGACGCGTAGGGCGTCAGCGGCGACTTCGGGGTGTCTTCGTCGATCGCCGTGCCTTCGCCGTTCTGCCCGTAGACCGCTGCGCTGGAAGCGAACACCACGCGCTTCACGCCCTGCTCGCGCATCGCTTCGCAGAGGTTCAGGGTAAGGATAAATAAAGATTTCACTATTCGTACGAATAACCATGAGAGTCACTGTATGATGAAGAAAAACTTTGTTGTAAAATTTTGTGTACTGATAGGGGGCTTCAAAAATGTCTAATGAACATATGGTCTAAATGGCACCATTTTCAAATTTTAACTCCTCTACAATATTGATTGGTGTGGAGTAAACCAGTTCCTTCATATAACCCCAAAAGATAAAGTCCATAGATGTGAGATCTAGTAACCTCGGAGGCCACACTCTTAGTTCACTGTGTCTGATCTATCTCCGTCAGAAAGTGATGGATAAATGATTTCCAATAATTAGTGAGTAGTGGGGAGGAGCACCATTGTGTGAAAGACCATTCTTTTGCATATTCCAAGAAGATTATCATCTGAAAGTTCCAGAAAAGATCTCTTCAAAAATGAAGTATGTTGCCCCATTAAGTTGGGTGGGCATTGTTGTGGACTTCCTCATTGATCCTTACATTTTCCCTAATTGACTTAATGGGGCAACATACTTTGTTTTTCACGAGATCTTGCTGTAACTTTTGGATGATATTTCTTTTGGAATACAAGGAAGAATGATTTTTCAACACACTGCACTGCTCCTCACTACTCACTAGCTGTTGGAAATCATTTATCCACCATTTTCAAACGAAGAGGATCAGACGCGGTGGATCAAGAGTCTGGCCTCAATGTCATTAGATCTCACACTTGTGGACTTTTTCTTTTGGGATCATATAAAGGTTTATTCCACACCAATTGATACCCAAGAGAAGTTAAGAAGACACATTTTTAGTGGTGGTGGAAACCATAAGCAATACATTTGGGATTTTTAAAAGAACTTGAAATTCTTTTTCTCCGATGCTGTCAACTCTGCCTTATTGTTAGAGGATGAAACTTTGAACGTTTTCTATAAAACATTCTTTTGTAATTTATAAAAATTGTAATGAGGATTAATTATCTTTCGAAAAACTGAATTGACAATGTTAACGTTTAATTGTCTTGTAAAATTTGTAACGAGGATTAAAGGTTTCATCCATAATCAACTTTTTCTTTAATTTCAAAACATTTACTATGAAATTAAATAAGAACTATCCCTAATGATTGGCCATTTTTAAAAACAAAATGTGCATATGATTATTATTTTCCTTTTTTGTTCTACTTAATTAATTGATTCATTTATCATTTTTATTATTATTGTTGTTACTGCAGTAGTTCTTTTATTGCTGATGGTCTTGCCCCTGTTGCAACCACAGGAAGGAGCAATGAAAGTGATAAACTCGCAGAGAGAGAGAGCTAAAATAAAAACAAAAAGCATTGCGATACATGCAATAACCAGAATTCGAACTCAGACTTTTAAATTAGAAGCCGGATGTGCTAACATCTTTACTGTCAAGATTAACTCAATGGAGAAAGGTGGAATGGATGCTGTGGAAGCAAACTTGTAATACAATAGTAAGAAGGTAAGCAATGCAATGTTATGCATCATGATGCTTTGTAAACTCAATGGTGATTGGCTAGCTTTAAAGATTCATAACTTGAAAACGGTGTGATTTAGACTATATGTTCATTAGTCATTTTCAACTTGTTTCAATGCCCTCTATCAGTACACAAAATTTTACAACGAAATTTTTCTTCACCCTGTATAGAAGCCTAATAAATTAGGATATATCTGTATTATATAATCAAGTTCCATATTATTTTTTTAACATCACAAAACTTAATGTTTGATATATATGAATTTCTTCATTTTCCAGTTTTTTGATCATAATGTTTATTCATGCAACTATATCTAACAATATAAAATATTTTATATCCCTGCATCTATCATTTTCTCGTATCCATAGTTTTTTCGGGAGTCCCGACGAACTGATGACACTGCATATAACAGCAAAGTAC
This sequence comes from Olivierus martensii, assembly GCA_000484575.1. Lineage (NCBI taxonomy): Eukaryota > Metazoa > Arthropoda > Arachnida > Scorpiones > Buthidae > Olivierus > Olivierus martensii. The sequence continues at coordinate 39,037 of AYEL01081345.1, read as the reverse complement.
AGTATATATTATATAATAAAAAAAAATTGAAAATTATGCTTTTTTGACACGCACTGCTTAATGATATCAATTGGTTATTGTTATCAAAATAGATCGGTCCCAAAGTGATTCTAATAAGCAGCTTCTACTGTATATTGTATTTTATAAGTCTCGTTTTAATTATGTTATCTGTGAACTGGATTTTGAAAAAAGGTGCAAAATTTTAGATTGCCGTTTTTTAAAATCAGCCGGTTAATAAAATCAAAACGATTCGGACAGAAGTGATTTTATAAAGCGGCAGGCACCTATATAATATATCTAGGGAATTAATTATATTGAAAATGATACGGTAGATATTCAATTGTATCAAGCAGGATGAATGTTTATCAAAATGATATATTATGTAAATATTATCCAATTTAAATAAAATTCATATATTTATTGGAATCCACTAGAAATCCCTAGAATCCCAGGATCCCAGTTGATTTTGGAAAAAAGTAACTCAGAGTAACTCTCCCTGTAGAAGAGTAACTCAGGATAACAGAGGAAAAAAAACTGCAGGTTGACCGATATTCCCCTCGTTGTATCCATCTGTGGGATTTATCCTGAGAAATTTTCTTTATCCTGGGATTTCCCAGTCTGAATTATTAACTTCAATAATCAATATTTAGACTTACACAATACACACACATTATATATATAAATATATAGCAGCGTTTGAGAAAACTCGAGTAATTAGGTCAGGGGTCTCCAAAGTACGGCCCGTGATATGATTTTATGCGGCCCGCCAATTGGACTATTTATCTCTATTTTTGGGACAATATATCTTTGCAAACATTTTCGCGAATGAAATATATCAAATCAAAATACAGGGCAAATTTATCTGATAAGCATTAGAAAAATCGCTACTTTTAATTAGCACTTCAAAACTTGAACCTGAGTTTAATAAGATTTTAAAAACATAAATACATTTACATCATTCACGTTAATGGTTTTATTATAATTTGTGATGAAAATATAATATGGGAACTGCTGATAGTGTTTGTTGTCATTAATATACGATAATTTAATCTCACATATTCTGTAATCAGTTTTTATTTGTTTTCAATAAAACTCTTATCTAATTTTGGAGTTTTTTTTGCTACGGCCTGCTGAACAGTGCTGAAGTACCTAATGTGGCCCTCACAGCGAAAAGTTTGGAGACCCCTGAATTAAGTTAATGAAAATTATTTAAGTATTTGGAACATTTGAAATTCGCACGGTAATTTGTCTTGGGTTTTTTTCTGAATTATCTGATTCGTCACATTCTGACTGCGAGGAAAAGCACAGAGAGCGAAAGACAACAGAGTGAGCAGACTCTTTGTGAGAAATTGGCCAGTCAAATCAAAAAACAAACTGAATGTGTTTCTAAAGACCCTCAAAATGAAGCTGAAGGTCAATCACTTGCAAAGAATATATCCAAGTAGTTCAAAATCTTTGAGGCAACTGGTGAAAAAACAACAAATGTAATAAAATTAATGAATGCTCTCGAATCTATACTACCAACAATTACAGAAATTGAAAGGTCCTTTTTGGCTGCAGGACTATTTATAACCAAACTTGGAACTAGACTCAGCAATAAAAGTGTAAATTGACTGTGTTTCTTACGTTCATATTAAATGTCAATTGCCAAGTCAGTCTCAAAATAAACTTAAGTTAAATAAAATTTTTTTAACAATGTAGTCACTATTCACTTATCTGTCATGGTTTTAATTGCATTATTACATTGACTATTCATCGTCAGAGTATAAGTTGATTGTTGAAACTTTGTTGTTCTCTGAAACGATATGTCACATATTCATGCAGTTCTTTTAGATTTTGAAATTTGCAATTGCAAAACTGTGATATATTGGGTTGGAAACTAAGTCATTGCGGATTTTTCAAGGATTTTTTGTTTTAGGTGGTTTAGAATGCATGTATGCAATACATTCAGTTTCTCTGTTATCTCCCTGTTGAACTATAATGATAGGTATCAATTATGGCCTTTATTTGCTCATCATCAACTTTAACTGGATGTCCAGAGTGCTCCTCGTCTTTTAATAAAAAATCATCCGAACGAAATTTGGTAAACCAGTTCTGACACTGCCGTTCTTTTAAGACTTCGAAATATTCAGTTTTAATTCCATCTACAAAAATCTTGGGAAATCCCGGGAAAAGAACATTTTTTATCCCGGAATCCCAGGATTACTGAAATCCGGGAAAAAGACAATCCCTAATTCCAATAATATACGTAAACTATAAAGATAAATAATAATCAATTTGCTTATTATTGATAAGCAATCAATTTTGATCCTTTTTAGCACATACAATCCTCTAGCAAATCCCAATAAGATATACAAATTTCATTTAAATTGGATAATATTTACATATATCAGTTCGATAAACAATCAACCTGTTGGCTATGATTGAATATCGATCATTTTCAATACCCAGTTGATTTCAGTTGATTCCCTAGAGAGTTCTAATATTGTATATATTTTCATTCAGATTGGATAATATTCACCTGATATATTGCCTAAAAAACTGATGAAATACTTTACTTATATTGAATTGATATTGGTCATTTCTAATAGGCTTGGTTCTCTAGTGTGACCTAATAACATACAGGCATAGCTCATTATTCTGGCAGTTTACCTTCCAGACTACCCACTGTAAAGTGAATTTCATTGTAAAGCAAACCACACCTTTTTTTCATTTGCTAATGCATATAAAAACCTAAAAATATATTTACAATATTATTCATTAAATGCACAATAGTCCTAGGTTCAAAAAACTCAGCTAGATGGCCACATTATAAAGTATTCACATATCATCTTGGAGGATGAGGTTCAATTCTAGGTCTCACATCTTTAGTTTTTCAGAATGTCTCCAGGTCTGGCCTGTCTATATGTTAATTTATGTTTTATATACCTATTCTAAGTATTATTTTGCAGATAATTTTCATTTTGAGATATAAATAAAAACATGGAATATAATGTAGAAGTGCTGTATTAACAAAATATTTTTTTAAATTTTGCATATGAGTTTTATCTAAATTGGATAAATGCATAATTATGCTAACAGATGGACAAACCTAATTCATATAGACCTTTTATTCCATTTAGGAATGGAAATCATTAAAGAATGTGACCAGTTACTGAAATCCTATTATTTATAAATAACTGCTAAAATTAATATAAATCAATCTTCTTCTACCTGTTCATGATGATTAAGTGATTTTTCCATTGCAGCTAAAGGATCTAATGATGCTACACTTTCATTGAGATGTGAAAGGGGACTACTGAAGTCAGATGCTTGAGATTGGAAATCAAATCCTGGTGTTCCATGGGTACTAAAACCTACTCCATTGGACATCATAGGACCATTAGGCATTGGACCATTAGATATTGCTATATAAAATAAAATAAAAAAATTAATCTAAATAAATACAAAATATGATTATATTCTATATATTTCAAAATCCATTATAAATATATCTTGCTCTATATATAAATTGGAATTGGTTAGCAATGTGTATGTTTAAAAATTTAATTGAAATTTATCAGAATAGATAGAATAAATTTTATCTTTTTTTCCCACAATTATCATTATTTTTGTATATGATATTAAATAAAACTTGAGAATTTTTATTATTATTAACAATTAAAAAATTATTACTCTGCATATCTGGAGGTGGTAATGGAGCATAAGGTGATAAACCTTGTCCCATTTCCCAGGTACTAGTAGTAGGGAGTGTCATACTACTTGGTGACATAGCCTTGAACTGTTTTGGTCCACTACAGGGGTATTCTGAAATATAAAATTTTTTATTATATATAGCATTTTTATAAAGTTCCATATAAATATATAAAATAAACTTTCTAAACTGTTGCACTTTAAAATCCAGTACAATTGATTTACAAAAAATTATAAATTTAAAATTTTTAAATTTTAGCAAAGCAATCCAGCACATATTTGTCATTAAGAATTTTTTAATTTCACTCCTAACTAGTAATGATGTTGCTATATGACATTTTATTTGACACAAATGTCAAATATTTTAATAAAATATGAAAGTTGTATATATTTGCAATTAACAAAATTAAATATGAAAAAAAAAACATTTGCAAGCCAGCAATTTAAGCTTACTATATAAATTTTCATCAGTCAAATGTGACAAAACTTTATATTTTAGTTTTGTTTCATTTACTTTAGTTTTGGCTTTGATTTTTAATGTCAAAATTATAAATGTATGGATATACAAATTTTTGAGGCAAGTCAAATAAAAGTCAAACTTTACAATAAACTTCAGTTTTTAGTTGAGTTTAAGTTTTCTCTCTCTTATGATAATTTAATGATGAAAGACAGTCCAGTTTCCAGTTTCATCTAAATTAAGCACATCAAACTCTGAATGGTATATAAAAATGTCCTTCAGTGTATCATATTTCCAATTTTCCACTATATTGTTATCAACATTTGATGCTTCCCTGTTCACTTTAAAAAAAAAAACTATACCTTTCTTTAAAATATTCTATTTAGCCATTATGGCCATTAAAGTTTTTAACATTGAGTTCAAATGTTAAGTAAATCTTAATTAAAAAAACTGTCAGGAGAGAAAAATCATGAGATATGATCAAATAAAATATTAGGTGTTTGCTTAATACTAAACTGTTTTTTATTAATATTAGAGAAGATTCTGTGAGATAAAATAAAAAAGGAAATAATGTACAGAAAAGATACTATTCTATATATTCTGTTTGTTATATCACTTATGTGAATGCAATATAATGTAATTGGTAGAGTAAGCATTTTGATAAACAAAATTTTAAAGGATAGAATCATATATAAAATATCAAACAAAATAGCTGAATTAGTTTAAAATAATCAAATAACAATCATAGAGGTTTATTCTCTAACATGATCATTTTGATGATAAAATATATAAATTCATAGAATAGCTGAAAACGTTATCTCAATAAAGTTACGTTAATTTCCTACTTTTGTGCTGAAATTAATTTTATTAATCATCAATAGTAGGATGGATCATTATACATATATAAAATCTACAATAAACTTGCAAAATTCTTAAATCATGGAAAAAAATTTTATCTAATTGCTATGAGTGATTTTAAATGCAAAGATTGCAATAAGTAAAAATCATATTGACACAATAGAAAGTTACAAGCAGCACAAAAGATGATACATTACTGGAGTTGGAAAAGGAAATCATTCATCATGAATTCATTTCTCAAAAAGAATTTTATACATATATAAAATGACATGCCTTTCATATTAACAAAAAAAAAAAAAAAACACTATATATAAAATGACATGCCTTTCATATAAAAAAAAAAAAAAAAACACAATTAATGATGTAACAATTTTACAAAAATTTTCATTTTAGTTTTATATACAGGTGGTAACCCTAAATTAATGATATCTAAAGTAGTCATGAATAACAAATGGGAAAAGGACATGTATAACACTAAAATCATATAAAGCAAATATTCAACAGATAAACATTGAAAAACCCATATCTAACTTTGTTCAAAATAATTTATTAAAAGTATTATTACTAGTTAAAATATTTACAGGTATTTAAAATGTATTTAAATACATTTTTAAATATTTAAAAAAAGATTTAAATTATATAATTTGTTCATTAAATATCTATTTGTAAAGTGTGTATACATAACTTTGAAAGATAAAAAATAAAGAAATCATAATAAATTATATGCCAATAAAACTGCCTTAAACTCTCTGCAAAGTATGCAGGCAAATTTGATTTTTTCTGAAAATTAATATAAAAAATGATATTCTAGAAATAATTACTGTCAATAGCATCTATTCTTTAAGACAATTAATAATAAAGAATATTAATATAATTCCTTCATATAACATTTATTGATTTTGAGGAAAATTTTGATACTATTTATACTTTTACTATTTTAATGAAATATTAAAAATTGGAGAAACTTACATGACTTTTGTCCAGCAGTAGACTGAAGACAGTTAAATAAGAAAAAATTAATAAATGAGCATATTGGAATAAATTTAGAATGATGTACTAATGTGATGTATAAGTTGTAATAAACGAGTTTTATATAATTTTAATACATAGTATCCAATTCAGATCATTATCTAAAAAAAAATAGTAATGTGCTGGAATAATATGTATATCAATAAAGAAAGCAAATGATTTTAATAGGTTCCATGGAACCAGGAACCATGTAGTAGTTGCATGGTTCCTGGTTCTTTGGGACTTATTTTGAGTTCTATGGCTTTAAAATATGAGGATAAATAAGTCTTTTTATTTGTGCTGGATTTCTATAAAATGTGAGTAAAAAGTTCATTAAACAATATTTTTTACAGAAATATCACTTAGGCATCATTATCATATCATTTATAACACATCTATGTTCACAGTATGCTCATTAATTTTATCTAGCAATTCTATTTATCAATTTATGGATTAGTATATATCAAATTTAAACATTATTAGATTTACCGGTAATTGGTTTTCAATTTATATGGAAATTTTTCAAACAAATTATCCACATAGGTAGGAAATCTACTGTATTAACATTGCTCTGAGAGTGATTTTTTTTAAAGTGGTATAAATTAACAATATATATTTTAAGATAAACAAATTCAAGAGATATATTAATTATATTTCTTGATTTGTAAGCAGTATATATAAAAACAGTGTCTAAAATGATGTTTTAATGGATTTAAAACAATTTCAACAATATTAAAACAATACAACAAAGCAAAACAAAAAAACAAAGTCTTGACTTTAAAATATTCTGAAATTATTTCCAAAATCTAACAATATAATTGAACTAATTTTTCCATATATATAAATTACTGATATGAAAATTAGTGAGTGCAGAATATATTTTTAAAATGAATTTATTAAAAATACAAACCACCATCATGCTCTTCCTTTACAGTCTTTACTGGTACAGGTTTCCAACTAGCAGTGGCATCAATTGTTACTTCCTCTATATCAGAATTACTAAGATTGGTCAAAATACCCCAAATATATTGGTCCACTTCTAATCCTTCTAAAAGTGCTGGTTTACTGAAAATATAACATTTTATTTAGTTTTTAGAACTAAAATATTTTTTATTTCAAAATTTTCAATTTTTATTTATTAAAAAAAGATTGGATATACTATACTAAATGTCAAATGATTAATTATTTTTTTAACATGAATACATGTGATATATTCTGAAAGTTAAGTATTTTGATAAATGATTTTATTTTTAATAATTTTTATTTATGTTCACATATTATTTATTTTTATTTGCAGCTAATTCAACAGAATATTAGAATATATATGCTAAATATAAATACAGGAATACCCCAGAGTTACATCACCTTCGGTTCCAGACGGGTGCCATAAACTGAAAATGTCCGCAAATCAAAGCATTCCAGTTTTTCACTTATCAATGTCAGAATATATATTTTTTAAATTAAAATAAATATTTCTTTAACTTTTTAATTAATATAAAAATATTCTTTTATTAGAAAAACTTTTATTGAACAAATGACCACATGATTAAAATATCTTATATCAGGGGTGGTCAACCTTTTTTTTGTAGGGGGCTGTATAGAAAAATTTATGGTAGGCCACAGGCCAAAACAAAAACAATTGATAATAATAGTATTTATTTAAAAAAGAGAAGGTATAGATATGTAAGTATACATAGTGTAAGTATACAATTAGATATAATAAAATAATGTGGCCCGCAGGCCGGAGGTTGCCCATCCCTATTTTATATGAATGATGATATCATTACTGGGAATTCAAGGCCAATGAAAAAATCCAATTTTTTGTTCATAACAATACATTGTTAATAAAAAATAAATAAAAATGCAATAAACAGTTTAATTATGGCAAATAAAATGAAATTAAATTTATTTGCACATTGATTTTGCAAAGATATCCATTAGTAGAATTAGCATTACATTTTGAACAATGATGGCTATTTCCACTATCCAGGTATATTTATTGCTTTTAAATCGAACAAATATGCAAAATATTAATGTTGAAAGTTAAATAATAACTAAAATGGAAATAAAATAGAGATAAAACAATGTAATGCTTTATGAAACAGTTGGAAAATATTTGATTATAAATTAGATTTAGGTATCCACATCAACCTTTAGTCTGAAACTGCCTTTATAATGCAATTCTTATACTCACTTAACACAGGTTTTCTAATCCTAATTAGTATAATACAGTGAGATATATTGGTATATGTAAGGACATATATTTACATTCTCAAATATTAATATAGTTTAATGTACAATATATGTAGATAATTTAATAAATTAATTAATTTTAATTTTAATAAAAAATAAAATTATATACAGAATGTATCTTACCACCCATATCATGCTTTTTTCTCAGAAACATGATGAAATAGCTTCTAGGGAGAAAAATTTTGATGACCAAAGTATATCCATAGAATTGAATGGTCATGATAAAAATTTTGTAGGCCCACCAGAAGTAAGGGTATAAGGGGTCAACTTTGAAATCTCCAATGAAAATTTATGCCAATTTGGACATAACTGGATAGAACTGTGAAGAACAAACAACTTTTGTTTTGAAAGTTTTTTAATATCATCTACAGATTGTGAGATATCACAAAAAAAGATGCTGCAACATGTACTGCCAAATGGGCTATTGGAGTAATAAGAAGAAGAATTTAACCGAGGTTATTTATGTACACTATGGAACACTATTGAAGCAGCAAAGAGCAGTATTATGCACTCTTAAGACCAATTCGGGTATTCAGTGGTAGAACTCGAACTGCAGGTGCAACAAGTCTTTCACCATCACATGGACATGGAGCCATACTCAAGAACAAGGATTTCCTGACTTGTTTCAGCCCATTATGAGTGCCATGGATGTACATAGATGCCCTCTGACTGATTCTTCTTCTTATTGCTTGAATGGTCCAATCAGCAGTATCTTTTTTTGTGATATCTCACAATTCGTAGGCGATATTAAAAAATTTCCAAAACAAAAATTATTTGTTTTTCACAGTTCTATCCAGTTATACCAAAATTGACATACATTTTCATTGAAGATTTCAAAGTTAATCCATTATGCCCCTACTTCCAATGGGCCTACAAAATTTTTATCATGACCATTTGATTCAATGGATATACTTTAGTCATCAAAATTTTTCACTCTACTTCCTATCTCATCATGTTTCTGAGAAAAAAGAGTGGTACAGGAGGTAAAATACGCCCTGTATATATAAAATTATATATTTTTTTAATTTATAATTATTATTATAAATATTTTATTAAAAACTATTATTATTTTACAAAATTAGCTATCTCTATAGCTAATTTTGTAAAGATGTCTAGAATATAAATAAGCAATATAATGCTACTATATAATCCAATAATGTTGCCCAACTACTCATAACACATGCTCATTATAATTCAATGAGATCACTCAATTGGAAAAGTAACACTGAAGACGATCACATGATCACATCATCAGTGTTACTCTTCCAAGCTTATGCTTTTCTATATATATATAAGATATATATATATATATATAGATGTTTGACTGACAATGAGATGAGAATATAATAATTGCTGATTTAAATAACAAAATTTTACTTTTTACACCAGAGAAATTTGTTTAAGAATTAAAATCAGCAATTATTATATTACGACGCTCTTCCGATCTTATATAGATGTTTGACTGACAATGAGATGAGAATATAATAATTGCTGATTTAAATAACAAAATTTTACTTTTTACACCAGAGAAATTTGTTTAAGAATTAAAATCAGCAATTATTATATTCTCATCTCATTGTCAGTCAAATATCTATATATAAAAAAGCATAAGCTTGGAAGAGTAAAACTATTTTAGTAATCTCGTTGAATTATAATGAACATTTGTTACACATAATTGGGCAACATTATTGAATTATACAGCAGTGTCATTTGGTAACTGAGCAGTCTCATTGAATTAAAATGCTGAACTGAAATTAATGGTGAATTTCAAATACCATGCTGTATATTATTTAATTAAGATATTGGAATTCAGATCTATATTCAAAGATTGTTGTTATTTTATTTTTAACATATAGTACATTTCTAGTTTTCTAAGTATTTTATTTTATATTATCTGATTTAATATGATTATTAAGTTATATTTTGATAAACTTAGTGATTCAGCTGATACCAAGCATTTGCATACTTTTTAACAGCTAGAAATATGTTGTATACAGTATTGTATATTGTAGTTGTACTGTGTCAAATCACGTCAGCATTAATATTATATGGATCAAGATTCTCCTATTTAATATGATATTATAACCTTAGTTACAATATTAGTTAATATTGTAACTAACAAGGGAAGGACACAGCTGACCCCCCACCGATTTTGATCCGCTTGCGTATAGTGAAAATACATTAAAAACAAATGTTAATTCATACTGGTGGCATTTATTAAAACCAAAACTAACAGAAATGTTATCAATGTATTTGTTAGTTTTCTATAAGTTTTTGGATATTTTCACTCATATTTTATTTCTTGTTAGGTTAAACTGTAATTATTAAAAGGAAATTAACTATTTGTGATAAAACATAATGATTGAATTGATTACAGCAAATTATTCTGAATACTATATTCATGATCTAATATTTGTTGAAAAATGAAATATTTAGGTCATTCAAGTATTTCATAAATATTTTAGAGAGAGAGAAGGGTAAAGAAAATCTTATGATTTCTTATGTGAGGAATGGGAAAGTTGTTTCAATGCTTCTGTAAAAAATTAAAAAATATATAGTTCATTTAATATATAGTTATATTATATACTAGAAAATCCTGCTCATATAAATGAGCGGAAATATACTATTGTGATTTAATCTTATAATATTCTATATAACAGCATATTGTATAATAATAGCTTTATCTTGCAAATTTATTTACTATATATTTTATTAAGTATTAATTGAAATGTGTAGTAATTGCACAGGAGCTCGTGGAGGTTCCACCCTACGGGCCCCGTGTCCCCGATGGCCCCACTCTACGGGTGGGCCCACGAGGGCCCCAGGCCCGTGGGTTCCAGTTTCATCTTCCCGGTGGGCTGCACTCAGTTTCATCTCCCCACGGGCACTGTGATTCCCGTGGGGAGGGGCTGCACCCCCGTGAAGGGGATACTTAAGCGGATCAAAATCGGTGGGGGGTCAGCTGTGTCCTCCCCTTGTAAGATTAAATATAATATGATACTGTAATTAATTACTGCATAATAAATGAATGATAATGCACTTCAAGATTGAAACCAAATGCTGATTGTATAAAACAAATGTTAATTCATACTGGTGGCATTTATTAAAACCAAAACTAACAGAAATGTTATCAATGTATTTGTTAGTTTTCTATAAGTTTTTGGATATTTTCACTCATATTTTATTTCTTGTTAGGTTAAACTGTAATTATTAAAAGGAAATTAACTATTTGTGATAAAACATAATGATTGAATTGATTACAGCAAATTATTCTGAATACTATATTCATGATCTAATATTTGTTGAAAAATGAAATATTTAGGTCATTCAAGTATTTCATAAATATTTTAGAGAGAGAGAAGGGTAAAGAAAATCTTATGATTTCTTATGTGAGGAATGGGAAAGTTGTTTCAATGCTTCTGTAAAAAATTAAAAAATATATAGTTCATTTAATATATAGTTATATTATATACTAGAAAATCATGCTCATATAAATGAGCGGAAATATACTATTGTGATTTAATCTTATAATATTCTATATAACAGCATATTGTATAATAATAGCTTTATCTTGCAAATTTATTTACTATATATTTTATTAAGTATTAATTGAAATGTGTAGTAATTGCACAGGAGCTCGTGGAGGTTCCACCCTACGGGCCCCGTGTCCCCGATGGCCCCACTCTACGGGTGGGCCCACGAGGGCCCCAGGCCCGTGGGTTCCAGTTTCATCTTCCCGGTGGGCTGCACCCAGTTTCATCTCCCCACGGGCACTGTGATTCCCGTGGGGAGGGGCTGTAGTTTACATATTGATGAATGGTTATAATTTCTTTGTGTGATAAAATATAAGCAAATTTCGTTTGAGATATGTAATATATCACCATTGGAACAAGCTTAACTGCAAATTCAACATAAAATTTCCTATAAAATAAAACATCCAATGAAAATGTTAAATAAGATGTGGAAAAATTACATAAAATTTCCTTTAAAATAAAACATCCAATGAAAAGGTTGGCTAAAGTGGGTATCATATAAAGATACTGATTGAAGACAAATTGATACTGAACAGTATCTGTATCATAATCAGTAATAATTGTTTTAGCTAAGTAATTCTGTAAAAGATCCTAATAGTAATGCAGGTAAGTTATCTGCTGCCCCTTACTTTGACACTTAAAATAGTAATGCAGGTAAGTTATCTGTTGCCCCTTACTTTGACATTTAGTGGTAAGTTATCTGTTGCCCCTTTCTTTGACACTTAGCACCATCTATTGCTATTTATTGTCATAAAATAAAAATTTGGCCCCTAGGACCCTAAAAAATGGCCAAATAAAAAAAAGATCTGTTGTCGCAGACATCCGAGAATTAGACCTTTCTAACGATATCCTATATATAGAAATCGGTACAGTGGTTCGTCCGAAAAAGGGACTCCAGCCAGACATTTGACTAATTATAATATAGATAATATTTAATATATAGTTCATGCACCAGAACTATTTGTATAATATGAATGCACTACATTATGAATTTGTTATATTTTATTGCTATCCTTTAAAATTAAAAACAATTATAAATTTATACTATGTTGTATACTTCTTTATTTTTAAACAGCAGAAAAGAGATAGAGAAAAAAATCTTATGCAATTTACAAGGAGATCAATAAATTGCTTATGATTGCTTAAATGGGGCAGACAATCTAAAATGACCAAAATTATGATTAATAATATGCTTAATACTGTATAATATACTACATATTTATACTATGAATAATACTTTAATGCCCCTTTTAAAAAATATTGTATATCCTGAAATTTTGGATTAATTTCCAAAACTGTATTTATAATAATGCCATTTTAATAAATTACTTTTACAAATTTGATGTAGGTTATATATGTAATATTATTATAATTTTCAATTATAATAATGAAATATTTGATATATTTCATTAATAGTATATATAAATATGAATAGATTGTTTTCTTCTAAATTTATTCATATTAAAAGAGAGATAATCTAAAAGAATACTTAGAGTTTAATTTTTATTAATTTTACCTATCATTTTTAACAGGCATATTTACTAGCAAATTTAGAACAGAATATAAATAATGCAGTCTATATATAAATTTAAAAAAATGATTTTAAATATCATTTGCCTAAAAATGTTTATATACAAACAAATCAAAATATCAAAGGAATTAGCTAAAATTACATATTATTATTATGTAATAATATTATATTTTTAGATAGATCCTTTATATAAATTGGCCTATAGTGTGCCACATCTATAATTACAAATGTACATTCAAATTTAATCATTATATGCTATTTTTTCTTTTTTTTTATGTTTGTTTTCTAGCTCCTTTGGACATCATCATCAGGTAGTACTTAACTCTTTCAAAAGGGCAGATTAATGGCTTATCGTTAATCTAATCCTTTAAATTCAAAATTTTTTAGAATCAAAATTTCTTAGAATTTAATTTTTATTAGGTTCGTAAAAATATTATTTTCCAGAAAAATGAAGACATTACAGGAGTGACAAAATGTATCCCTTCTAAACTACAACCAATGTAACTTCTACATAGATTAAAATTATTAACACATTGATGTCCAAAATTTTTTCTTTTGTTGTTTTGTTGAAAAAAGATTCTTATAACTAAAATTTATAAGAATCTAAATCATTCATCAAATTTTAATTGATATTTACGAAAATAATTTTATTATTGTTTTAAACAAATTATTGAAAAAAATATATTTCTCTAACAATAAAATGCACCTCATAGATGAAGGGTATAGAAGAAAAATTCAAATTCTTTAATTTTTCCGATAATGAATTAAGAATGCAGTCTTATTCTATATCTTACTATGAAACTTTTTTAAGTAAAATGTATAGAAAAGTAACATTTAATATTTTTAATTAAACTTAAAAATTCAGTTTTTCTCAAAATTTTCATAATGCACTCCCTGGTTAGAAGTAAAAGTGACATTATTCACTTACATTAATCTATTAATCATGTATTATTGTTCCAAATGCATTGTGGGAACTAAGTAGTGAAATTATAATTAACTGAAATTTTGTAACTGCAGAAACATTGTTTTGATCTATGTTTTTGCACTATTTTTAAACAATTACAAAATTTCTGTTAATTAATTATTATAATATCCCAATAGAAGATGTGCAATACTAGTTCTCAATAATGTTAACAAATTAGTCAAAATACAATTCTAATAAAAACTATTTTATTTAAATAAAGTATCAAAAAACTGATGTTCCTACATTATAGATAGCTGATTTAATGATGCTCAATTATATTTTGATGTAATTTTATTCTTGATAATATGTAACTAAAAAATTTGAAAGATGTCTACAAAAATAAACAAATTAATCACTAAACTTATAATTATATAAAATTAAATAGTCTTACTTTTTTTAGTAATGGAGAATGTGATGGAACTTCTGAAGGAAAAAGTGCAATTGCTTTGCTCTCTTGATGAATTTTATCTAAAATTATCGCAGTTTCTGTTATGTAACGTCTATTGTTAATAAAAGCAGCCTGAAATAATTTTAAAAATTTGTTCTTTTCATATATATTATAATATCAATGCATTATATTTTAAAATGCAATTAAATTTCAGATTACAAATATAGTTTTTATAAAAATTTATAGATTAATTATATCTGTAAATTGAAATTATATTCAAATATTGAATATAGTTCCTATTTAAAAATTCAATAGAGTCATCTCCTAAAGATATATCATAAGTCATTTCCAGACCAGCAATGTTTTTGAGACAATATAAATCAAAACCAATTTTCCCACAAACACAATGTTAAAATAAAATAATTGGTTCCCAAACTTGCTTACTCAGAACAGACTTTTGCTATAGATTCCCAAAGTTGTGACATTTCATCATCATTCATCCTGTATATTTAAATATCAGAATGCACAAATAGAATTGACAATATATAAACTATTCATATTGCATCCAATTTGAATCAATAATATTTCCTTTAACATTCACAGTATTTATCATATCATTTTTAACAAAGAGCAGTAGCACACCTTCTGATTATACTGGTATATTATGCAAATACCTTCCATTTCCAGTTTCTGCCTAAAGCAATAGTTCATCTGTATAAAAGCTCATCTATTTATCTGTTAATAATAATGAAAAATAAAAATTCTTTAACATTTATATGACAAATAATTTATTTTATTATTATATCTATGGGAAATTGATTCTTGGTTTACAAGGTCTTATTTTATGAGCAATTTCCAGGTTGAATTAATTTCTAAAGTTAGAAACTAGTTGTACTTCCATAAAAACAGTATATAATAAAATATATGTTAATTTATTAATCTACAGCAAGATGAAAACAACATGAACAGAATGATGATCATATATAGTACAAAATTTAGTAAAGAATTAAATATCAAATAAGTATTATTCAGTTATATAGTTTTGTAAAACTTATTTATTGGAGAATTAAACTTTCAATAAAAATTTAATTACAGGTAATCATTGATTTACAACAAGGTTCCATTCCAATGTCTCCATTGTAAGTCAAGGACTTTTTTACTTCTTGATTTGTTTGATTTCCGTTTTAATATTGTCATAAATTAAATTTCTATTTAACTTAAAACGACTGAACTTAAAGCTTTCCATGACTTCTTTTTTACATTGGAATTTTCATCAATGGCATTATTTTTCTTATTGGACAGGACAGCATTTAGATGAGATACAAGAATTGTAATGAGAAAAATGAACAATTTAACTACTGATTAGTAACTAACATGACAAAGGCTGTAATAAGTTAGAAATGGGTTAATTACACTAGTGGCTATTGTATATTCTTGAAAGCCTTTGCTTGTCAACTAATGGCAATGCTGCAATGCATATAAAAAAACAATGTGATATATGTTTGCATATACAGGCAGAAAAGTTGAATTAGAGAAATTTTTAATAATAATTTTTGGTTAATTATACTTAGAAAAATTATTGGATAAATAATTTTTGGCTATAGTAAATGTGAATCATCATAAATCAAGGAATACCTGTATACTACCAACTACAACAAAAAACAATGTGATATATTAGAAAGTACAGTTGAATACATTATCATTTTATGGTCTTTATCTGGCTTTTTCTCCATATTCTATCATAATGTTTTGATATAACAAACTTGGTTATTTTTGTACTGATAAATTATAATTATTCTGACAGGGAATTCAATTTTGAAAATTTTAAAATTATCTATTTTTGTTTTAATAAATGATATAATTGTTCTAATTTTTGAAATTTGAGAGTTGGCTTTTATTTACAGATCTAGTTTTTTTACCACTTTTTAAATGATAGATTAGAGAGATCAGCTTACACATGACTATATACTGTAATCTTATTTGTATTTTCTATTTTAATTTTCTTCTAAAAATAATTTTAAGAATATAATTTTGTATCTTCTTAAATAAGCATAATTTATATTTCTCTTACTTTGACTTCGTCATTCCTTCTAAAACGTTTCAATTGTCTAAGACGCATATATTCTGATTTGACACGTTTCTTCCATTCTGCAGACACCTTTACAACTTCAACTGAAGCTTTTTCATTCTTACCAGAACTAGATCTAATATTAAAAAATTAATTTAATTATTTTATTAATAAATAAATGAATTTAAAAATAAATAATTCACCTATAATTTTTATATTTAAAATTAGAGAAATGTTATTGTATGTCAGCATTAAATGCAATACAGTAAAACTTTGATATCTCAAATGCTTTTAGTTATATAAACACATACTTAGCATTGGTTTTGGAATAAGAAATAAATTTTATTGGATGGAACATTTTCAGCCGTATTCCGACCTCTTTTGTTTAACATCAGTTTAAACCAGTTTCAGTTAGGTTTAAACTAAAATTGTCCTCCTATTCTTTTCATAGTTCTGAATTTGGTTTCCATAAACCATTAATCTCAAAACCATAGGCCTCTTAAAAACATCATGAGCATGAGCAATCTCAATTTGTCTGCTCAATTAACATGTGGATTTGTTTTGCTGATTGAATGACTAGCAGATGGATTTATCTCAAGAAAATGGAAAATTCTAATATTGATTGACTTACTCCTATTAAACCTCCTGCAGATAGCTGAAATTGGTCTATGGCAAAATGTAAACTGGCTAAAATTTGTAAACAGGGTGGAATATCTTGTGTTAGTTTGAATATCAGAATGTTTGTCTGAAATTAAATAAAGTACTGTTTCTTTTGAAAAACAATATCATCTATGAAACTCTTGCTCATCAAGATTCAACATAGGATTACTTCTATCTCTTATCGTCACTCCTCTTCTAATATTTGTTATTGATTAATACAATTTACTTCTAAAATGTGTATTCATCAGCTATTCATCCATGCGTGTACTGCATTGATACACACTATTTTTTTAAACTGTCATTAAACTTACTCTCTCTGGAGTCGAAACTGAATCTATTTTTACTGAGTTTAAAACTGGTTTTAAGAAACTGAGAGATATAAGAATATCACTTTACTGGTTTAAACCTAAGACTAAGTTTAAACTATAAGCTTAGATAGGTCAGAATATGAGTCATTCAGTCTAAATGATCATCATCATCATAAAGAAATAAAAGTATAATGAGATAATACACAATTAAAAATTATTTAAAAATAGAATATTCTAAAATATTCTCCTTAGAACAGAGTTATTCTTTTTTTTAGAATGGAATACAGTTATTAGATTTTAAAGTTCAAAAAGTTAATTCATCTTCTGAAATAGGTCCAGAAAAAAAAAACCGCTACGAAATTAAATTAACAAAGATTAATAATTAAAAATAAAAATTAATATAGTATAAAATATATATGTCTAATAATATTTTGTACATTTATAATGCCATATTATAAGCCTTTTTCTAAGAAAACTTTCCAAAAAGCAAAAAATTAATTTGAAAATATATCTACAGTATATATTAGATATATTTTTCAATTAACAGATTTATTTTCCAATTAATGGTCATTTATAATATTGTAGTATTGACTATGGTGTCAAATTATGAGTGATTCTTTTAAGATGCTTTTTTTTTTGGTTGGAATATAATTTTAATATCCTAGCCTATTTTCAATCTATTTTTCTAGAATATTCATAGAAGCATCAGATAAGAACAGTTTTCATTTAACCAGAAATTATATCATTTTCATGTACATGCAATCTATCAATTAAATTTTTTTAGTTATCCCTATATAATTTTCAATTATGTCTAAGTCTTTGTTGTACATACAAGATTGTACAAGCATCACTTTTGTCGATATCTTAATAGTGTCTTTTTGTTTCTAAAGAGCTATAGATTGTAAGATTTCTTCTGTAAACTACTTTCCCATTAAAGGTTTTTGCAACTTTTTAACTGTTTGCAATTTGCAAAAATAATACGGTAGGGGATAAAAAGCCATTATTATTCAATATTTATGCAATGTCAAGGGTGACAGCATTATTCAATTCCATAACTTCAAAATTTTTACATATGTTTTCAAATATAGTGTGCATAAATTTATAACTGTAGCCATATTTGCTACCATATTTGAAAACTGTATTATATTTAGCTTGTTTGCCACTAATTCGTGAAATGTGTAAAGATTTTTTTTGGCATATACTGCAAAAGTGATTTTCTTGTAATAATATGGGTCGTTGGATCAAGATGGTATTAACATGAGGGTAAAAGTTTTTTTTTAATAAATATTTATTATGTATTATTTCTTACTACTTAAACTAGTGCTAAGTGTGTGTTTACTTGACTTTTAATATTCAAATTGCTTGTGTACCTGGATATCTGCTTTCAGTTATTTTATTTTTCTTCTTCAATCTTTATCAGCATCTTGAATTTTGTAAATGTTTTGGCTGAATGAAGATAAAAAATGATGAAAGTAACCAAAAACATTTTCAATATCAAAGTTTAGTCTTGATCACTTTCAGTTTTATCATAACTATTATAATTGAATTTTAAAAGTTTAATGAATTACTAAATTACTTAACATCACAGAAAATTCTAACAAAAATTTAGATACTAGTTATTCATATTTACTTTTCTATTTTATCCCTTAAGCAGCTATTCCTTTCTATGGAAAGTAAGAATATATGCCCCAATTTATTATAATACTAGCAGACCCATGCCCGGCATTGCTCAGGCAGTTCATGGTGTTGTACTGAAGTTTCTCTTTCTCTTAAATTATAACCTTTTAGACGACCTTCAGGATTTTCTTCAATATATTCTGAAAATCTTTCCTGTATAGATATGTTTTCTATTTGAAACATGTGTCTTTTCAAATGTTCACTTCTTTGTCTTTCTTTCTCTATTAGAATTCTGTTGATTTGTTCGATCTTCTAATGTTTCAAACTTTTTTGCTTCTTCGACTCTTGAAAAGGCACATACAATTGGCCATGGGAAAAACAGTTAGTATTTACAAATAGGTCTGGCCAATCCAAATTGTTTCTCCGATCAGCTTTGAAAACCATGTTATAATAATCATGCATAATGCAATGATAAATTTCCAAGGGAAAGAGACTCAAAATATGTTTGAAATAATGCAACATGGCTTAGTTTCATTTAAAATTGCAACAAATAAAAGATTTATATATATTAAAGGTTTTTGTGTGATTTTAAATATTACTTATTATTATTATATAATATTGGATAAACATATAGTAGTTTGATGAATAGTTGTAATTTCTTTGTGTGATAAAATATAAAGAAATTTCATTTTAGATATGTAATATATCACTATCGTAATTATGGATATAGAACAGGCTTAACTTACCTGCAAATTCAACATAAAATTTCCTTTAAAATAAAATATCCAATGAAAAGGTATGATATAAAGTTACTGATTGAACATAAATTGATACTGAACAGAATCCTGTATCATAATCAATAATAATTGTTTTAGTTAAGTAATTCTGTAAAAATTCAATAATAGTAATGCAGGTAAGTTATTTGTTGCCCCTTACTTTGACACTTATTGCCATCTATTGATATTTATTGTCAAAAATGAATATCACTAGATTTCAAAATATATAAAATCAATTTCTAATAATCAATACCTGTCTATAAATCTTCATGCCTAAATCACCTAACAAACAAAAGTTATTTCATAAAAATTCATTTAGTCGGTCTCGAGTTATAAGCATACACATGCTCTCAGGCATTTCAGATTTATAATATATATAGATTTTGGATTATTGGAAGTCAATTTTGCCATAATGACCAGAATTAAGGAGTCAGATAAAGTAGTGCCTGGAGTCATCTAAATACTTTCAAAGGAATATTATCTTCATTAGACTATCATCACTATTGGCTGATCACCAATGTAGTTTTAATCTAATTTTCATAATTCAAAAAATTTATAATTGAATTATTAAATATGGTACAATTTTGACCAGAATAAAGAGCAACGAGCATAGAAATGGAAATATGAAAGGATATTAGATATACATAATGTCCACAGCTAAGTAAAAGTGAATGAATAATTTGTGAAATATGCAAGTATAAACTAGATGTGTTTATGAATGAAACATTTTGAAAAAGTATACAACTGAATGTGTAAGAAATGGTATGAAACACTTGTGGAAATATGGTTTGACTGGGTAATTGTGAACAAATGAGAAATATGAATATGCTGATAAATGAGAAAATCAAAAATGCATATCCGAATACAAATATACGAATGACAAAATATGGGTGAGGATAATGCTGGGATTAGAAGACATTTTTAGAGATTTCTGTGTATATTCCTGTAGAGAAACAAATAAAGAACAAGTGATTTGTACTACAATCATTTGTTCTTTATTTGGATTAATAGGAAAGAGATTATATGGAATGATTAGTTGGGAAAATAGTCACCCTAGAGTAAATGAAACTTGAGTATATATCTGAGGATGTCTATATTAAGAGGCTGTTTGTCTTTCTTCAAGTACAAGGCCATTCATTAATAAGGTGAAAAACCATTAGAGAAATCAAAACAGGATTTGTTTGGTTGTGTATGATCAAAGATTGAAGGGAAAGATTGTGGATACCAGAGTGAGGAGAGGTGCACAGATTGGCTCATATCACTATTTATTGTCTTGAAGATGAATCTACTAAGCAAATTTGAAGTGGAATGTAAGGAGAACAAAAGAGTGTATATATAAGTAAAAGTGAAAGATCTATATCTGAAGTGAGGGAGATATGAGAGAAGATATTACATTATAACTATTTATTAACTAGGGAGATATAACAAAACATTCTACTAAAGCCAAATAACATCTAATAAAAACTTTTATAATTAATAATTCTAAAATTCAAAAATCTCATTAGCAGTTATTTGGCTTTAATAGAATGCTTCAAAGAAAGAGGTGTTAAATTATTTGTTATGATTTATAGACATAATTTATAGGCTTCATGGGCAGAAATATGTCAGATAAGGTATATAAAATTGCTGAAATAGCTATTAATAATGCAACAAACTAAAACTATATATAAAATAAAAATAATACAATAATACAAAAATAAGTGCAGAAATAGCGTAAAAGGGCATAAATAAAATCAACTGTAATAAGATAATACAAAAACAATACTGGACTGAAAAACAAAGAAACAGAAGGCTGTACTTTAAGGCTTAGCCTTGGAAAAGAAAAGTGAGAGTAAAGCTAAAAGATTCCTATCAAAAGGAGTGTGATAGGTCACTAGGGAAAGAAGAGAGGGCATCCAACACCATTTATTGAAATAAGACAGTTTGCAGTTTGCAGAGATACAATTTACAGAGTTGTTTAACAATTAATAAAGAGAAAACAATTAAATTAAGTAACAATAGATAAATATAACAAAATTAAATAAGTTAACAAAAACCATAAATACAATAATTAAATAAATTAACAACGAGAGTAAATACAATAAATAAATAAAATAAATTTGATCGTGAAAAAGTAACAAAAACGATAAGTCAACAACAGCAAATACAACAATTATACAAATAAATACAATATAAATAACACTAGAAATTCCCCGTTCATATAAATGAGCGGAAATATACTATTGAGATCTAATCTTATAATGCTTTATATAACAGCATATTGTATAATATGATCTAATCTTATAATACTTTATATAACAGCATATCGTATAATAATAGCTTATCTTGCAAATTTATTTACTATATATTTTATTAAGCATTAGTTCAAAAATGTGTAGTAATTGCACGGGGGCCCTTGGAGGCTGCACCTCGCGGGCCCAGGCCTGTGGGGGGGCTTTACCTCCAATGGGCTCCAGGCCCTTGGGACCCGCTTTCATCTCTCTGGTGGGCCTCCAGCCCGTGGGGATATGAAACCCCCACGGGCCGTGAGCCCACGGGGGCCCCTTGGGGTGGGGCTGCACCCACCAGGATCAAGAGGCCCCCGTCGGGTGGGGTCCCAAGTGCCCGGGCCCATTGGGGGCCCACCCCAACAGGCCCAGGCACTTGGGGTTCGGTTTCATCTCCCCGGTTGGCTGCACCCAGTTTTATCTCCCCACGGGAACCGGGGTAATTTCGAAGGGGAAGAGACTCAAAATACGTTGAAATAATGCAACATGGCTTAGTTTCGAATTGCAACAAATAAAAGATTTGTATATATTACAGGTTTTTGTGTGATTTTAAATATTACTTATTATTATTACATAATATTGGATAAACATATAGTAGTTTGATGAATAATTGTAATTTCTTTGTATGATAAAATATAAACAAATTTTATTTTAGATATGTAATATATCGCTATCGTAATTATGGATATAGAACAGGCTTAACTTACCTAAAAAAATTCAACATAAAATTTCGTTAAAATAAAATATCCAATGAAAAGGTATGATATAAAGTTACTGATTGAACATAAATTGATACTGAACAGAATCCTGTATCATAATCAATAATAATTGTTTTAGTTAAGTAATTCTGTAAAAATTCAATAATAGTAATGCAGGTAAGTTATTTGTTGCCCCTTACTTTGACACTTATTGCCATCTATTGATATTTATTGTCAAAAATGAATATCACAATAGATTTCAAAATATATAAAATCAATTTCTAATAATCAATACCTGTCTATAAATCTTCATGCCTAAATCACCTAACAAACAAAAGTTATTTCATAAAAATTCATTTAGTCGGTTTCGAGTTATAAGCATACACATGCTCTCAGGCATTTCAGATTTATAATATTTATAGATATAGATATAGATTATATAAAATATAAAAATATAAATTTTATTTTATCAATTTTCACAATCACATAATTATCTAATAAGCATGTGCAGTAAGACCCCGCTTAACACTGCTCCATTTAATGCTTTTCGATATAATGTGTTTTTTTCAAATTCTATATTTTTATTGATTCACTTTGGCATTGTTTTTCAAACTGTTATTCTTACATAAATCTGAAATTGCAGAAATTTCTTGCATCGATACTCTTATGCCGTCTCACAGTGCGTTTGATATCGGTGCAGTGCAGTACAAAAGTCTGCTGCGGTCAGAGTTCATATTTATGTTCGGTCATCGATGTTATTTTACAGTAATAAAAATTGCAATTATCCCATTTTAATTTAACCCAAATGCTACCATTTTAAACTATAGTTCCTTGAAGTTAAAACATTTTTCTTTCATCAATATATTTTCGTTGTTATAGTTTACTGCAATCTGATTATTGCTTTTTGTTCTTAAAACTTTTTATTTTCTAATTTTAAGAATTTTTTAATGAATGATTTATGAATAAAAAATCGATATTAACGATAAAAAATGTCTATAATTAATGTAATACAATAGAATATATGTTACAAAATAAAATAAAAAAATGCTATGTATATATTTTTTGTTTACTGTCTTGTTTCACCTATCCTCATTATTTACGTGTTGAAATGACCTAGTTTAATGCTGTTTCATTTAGCGCTTTGTTTTCTTGGAATGTATCCCCTGCATTAAACAGGGTCTTACTGTAAATATTTCCAAAAGATATTTTTTTAATAAATTATTAACATGAATTTGATAACATATTCAATACATGTTAATAATTTATCAGCAATAATATATATTAGATATCCTATAAATATGATTATATACAGACATATCTCATTATTGCAGCAGTTATATTCCAGACTACAGCTGTAAAGCAAATCACTTCCTTTTTTCATTTGTTAATGCATATAAAAGCCTAAAAACATACACTATTATTCATTAAGTGCACAATAGTGATAGGACTAAAAAACTCAGCCAGATTGGCTGCATTTTAAAGAATTTGGGTCACCTTGAAGAATCTAGGTTCAATTCCAGATCTCTCACTTTTTCAGGTTGGTTCCAGGCCCAGCCCATTTTATGTTAATTTATATTTTATAAATCTCTTCCAAGTATTATTTTTATAAGTAATTTTTACTTTGAATTATAAAAACATGGACTATAATTGAGAAGCACTATATTAGTGAAGTGTTGTAAAATGAGGTATGCTTGTACATAAATTAAAGATATATTAATAAATAACAATAATTTAAATTTATAGATTTTTGTTATTGTTCCATTGTTTTGATTTAAATATATATATATTGAGAATAATCAATTTTCCACTTTGTTCTTTCCTTATATTTTTCACACACTTCCAAAACATCCTTTTGTTCTTTTCAAAGTCACTTTGCAGCTTTTTGTCTTTCTCTCTCACAATGTTCTCTGTACTGTTATTATTATCTGTGAGCACTTCTTGCATTTCTTCTACTCATCCATATTCATATTTCCCCTTGACATCTATAGATATGGTTTCTTCTTCTCTTCTATAGCATATGCAGCTTGCAACCTCATTATCTCACCACATATTTATTATGACCTACTCTTACTTCATCAATTGTCTTTCTCATAACAATCACCACGTACTTATTAAAGTATGCTCAGTCATTTTCATATTACATATACTGTATTCTCATATATCAGGCCCAGTCTTTCATATTTTCCTCTCTTATCTGACTTAATGATCTTTATAGCAACTGTTTTTATTTATTTAAAGTCTATCTTTTGACAGTATTGTTTTTGTAATTTGTGTAATTTAATAGAATTCCAATAAAATATATTAAAAATTATATAAATAACTTAATAAATATTTTATAGCAAAACCAATGGGACCATTCCCCCACTGGCAGACATGCTTATTTTTTATACCTGATATCAACAAACTCCACGAAAACAAACACTTTCCTTCAATGCATTTATCTCATAGTTAATAACAGGAAATGGAAGATTCAATGTGTACTTTAAAA
Source organism: Olivierus martensii (assembly GCA_000484575.1). NCBI lineage: Eukaryota > Metazoa > Arthropoda > Arachnida > Scorpiones > Buthidae > Olivierus > Olivierus martensii. Next base: position 13,470 of record AYEL01081345.1, on the reverse strand, counting down.
GATTTCACATTAAAATCACAGACCAATGCTCCTGCGGACAAGACATACAAGACATAAACCATTTCCTATTTCACTGTCTGAACTCCAGTTTTCCTGAACTGAACTTTACCTGATCTATTAAAAGGGTACAGCTGGCCTTGTAAACTAAATCAAATAATTGATGACAACTCTATCTACAAAGCACTTAACGAATTCCTAAATAAAACAAAAGCTTTTATCCCAAATTTCAGCAAATAATTATTAATTGTATAACATGGAATAATTATGTTTTCTGTTCTATACAACTTACTTCAGGAATTGCACTTCTCAACTATACCATAATTTGAAGGCAGCCAAGAGAAGACAATGGTTACAAATGGGTAACTTCTTCTAAAGGAAGAACAATGAAGACAGGATTTCCTACATCTCCAGTGCCGAATGATATACTAAAAAAAAAATCTATATTATAATTAGTCAAACGTGGCTGGCTGGAGTCCCTATTTTGGACGAACCACTGTACCAATTTCTATAAGTAGGGTATCGTTAGAAAAATCAAGCAAATTATTTATACTTTAATAAATAATAACAAAAATTAAATTTTATAAAAAAAAAACACGTTTAAGAAATTTTTCATAAAAATAATACTTTCTTCAAAAACGCATACAGTAAATAAATAATTTCTAAATAAAAATACTGATTTCTAGGATGAATTAAATTTTTTTAAGTGAGAATATCAAATATAAAATCACTTGTATATGCTGCATCTCATTGTTTTTACCTGTATAAATTTGTCAAAATCTCAAACTATTTACTATCCAATACATCACTGTTAGTACTTATTCAAACATTAGAATATTTATAACTTAACAGAGAAAATAATATATTACATATTTATAAATTCAAATGCATAAATATCAAAATATGTAATTTGATCATTTTCATTCCTGAAGTAAAAATAAAAGATTGCTGAAATAAAATTCAATGACTAATTCAAACTGCAATATTTTTTATCGCTGCCAGATCAAAAAAAGAAGTATTAAAATTCCGATCTGTCAACAACATTATAATAGCCCCATCCCAAATATGATATTTTAAATTTACATACATATCATCTATTTGCAAAAGTTTTATGAAACTTGACATTTTATACAAGAATTGTTATTTTAACATGTGCATTTAAAATAATATGAAACAAATTGATTTCTATAATAATTATTTTTTGACTTGATGATAATATTTTTCTAATCTAAAGAAAAAAAAAAAATGCAGAAAGTAATTCTTTACTTTAAAATATTTTCAGGCTGATAAGAGACCATCAGTACTAATTTTTAGAATTAATTTAAAGAACAGTATTCTAGAAAATTTTTTAATTCAAAATATATACAGTAGGCACCCTCTTAACCGACCACCATGGGACTGAACCCATGGCCGGATAACGAAATGGCCAGTTAAACCGAATTACATATACAATATACTATATGGAATACAATACATATATACATCACAAGATAAGCAGGAAAAAATTCACAGAACACTAATATATACTGAATCACTATATTTTAATTTAAGCAAATGCACTCATTTTTCCAACAAAAATTTTTTTCACAAACTGAATTATAGTAACTGAGTAGAAATAACCAAGTACACTGCTTACACAAAGCAATAACAACGTCCACTGCTCAAATAAATAGAGCAATTAATAAATACCTGGAGGGTAGAGACAAACACGTCGTGACAGGCGGTGACTGCCGTATGAGTCATTTTGTTAGGTGAATGGCCGGTTAAACCAACAGCCGGTTAAGAGGGCATCTTCTGTACATTCTTTGTTAAAATATTAATCACAGTTTAATTGACATTTTAGGATCCATACACTATAAGTTTTATATATCATATATATTAATAGTCAAACGTGGCTGGCTGACTGGATGTCCCTTTTTCAGTTGAACTACTGTACCAATTTCTATAAATAGGGTATCTTTAGAAAGGACTAATTTTTGGATATCTGTGAAAGCCAAGTAGATTTTTTTTAGAAAGGTCTAATTTTTGGATGTCTGCGACAGTAAAAATTATTTGTTGTTATTAATAATTTACAAATTAAAGAATAAAAATTAAATTGAAATTGTAGTTCCCCTAAAAAGACAAAGTCCACAGATGGTTCTATAACCTAATAATGGATGCGATTTTACGAATCCCCAAATGATGTTTGGATTCCCTATATGTGTTCTGAGGTGTATTTCGTCATTATATACAGTATTATTAGATTAAATCACAAGATTATATTTCTGCTCATTTATATGAGTGGATAATTTCTAGTATATATAATTTCAGCTAACAATCATAACCCATATGATTTTACATAGTAAAAATTACTATAACTAGTCATTATATATTATTCTTTAGATACCATCACAATGATCTGGGGAGTTCTTCCAAGATGTTCTCATTTATTGCATTGCAAACTTTTCTTCTTTTAGCTATTTCTATCATTTTTGTAACAGTTTTTGGGATTCTTATTAATATATTTCAAAATAGCAGCTTTATCTCATTGAATTTTTATATTATTTTCATACATCCTGATAATTAATTGCAATGGTCTCTCTTCCTAAGATTAAATCCATATGATATTGTTTTAACCTAATATCTAAATTTCTTACAATTCTTCCAATATATTTTTCCTGTCTATGCAAAGTATTGTTATATAGTGGGATAAAGAAGAGAGAATATATAAATTATTTTCTGCTTTAATTTAATTTCTTAAAAATTATCTAAATACTAGTAGTCCTTGACTAATAGCCAATATATATATTGTTAAATAAAATACTTTTGAAGTCACTACTGCCAAGTGTGCTATATATTTAGTTATTATTTTATGCAATAAATGCTTGTATGTTGATAATTTGTACATATTTATTTTTGAGAAAAAAATATACACCTTTTTGATAATTCATCTTGGACAACGCAGAACCTTAATTAAATGAGTTTTGGTCAGGACACTACTGTACTTAAATAACAAATTCAGGAATGTATTTCTTAGAGAATAATAATAGGTACCAATATATATAACATGATCACCTACTTTCCCTAAGCACAGGAAGCTACAATGTTTGTTGTACTGTATATAATTATATATGAAATCATTTTAGACTTGTACAAAATGTGGTTTACATAATGACCATTGGTTAAAGTCACAATTACATTTCTTTAATTAATTTAATTTCTTAAAAATTATCTAAATACTAGTAGTCCTTGACTAATAGCCAATACATATATATGACAGCATTATGACAGCATTGTCGTATATATGTATCGTTCAAAACTGACAGCATTGTCATTGATATATTATGCTGTTAATCAATGCAATGGACCTGGGTTCAATTCTGTGACTCAGTGGTCTGATATATGGAAAGCATCATTTTATATGTCTAATTCTTGTAGTTTTGGATTCTTTGTTTATTAAAATAATATATAGTATCCTAGTAAACATTAGTACTGAAAAATCAATAAATTTTGGACATTTCTAACTTATAATGACAGGGTTTGAAATCCTTGAAACTGAACTCCATCGTAAGTTGAGGACTGTCTGCATTATGAAACAAGTTAATTACATAACTTGTAAGAGCTGTATCTCAATGACTCATAAAACCAATACACTCATCAGCAAATTAAAATTATCAGTCTCTCATACTGCTTATCATTTTTCCTTAAGAATGAAGTTTTGAAATTTTACATTGGCCTACATGAATAAAATGTATGCTTATTTAAAAAAAAAAACCTAGGTTTTAGTTAATTAAAAAGTTTATTTAAATTTAACATAAAAATTTGAATAATGTAATATGCAAAACAATTCTGTAATGGAATAAAACAGAATTATTCAGCCATTTGTAAAGTCATCATCAGCTATTTATAGTCCATTTCACCTAAGCTGAGGACTGACATCATAGACACATCATGCGATGATCTGTAACTCGGTGAGGCATTCAAAAGCAGAAACAGATATCCTTTTGGGATCAACATTCACCAGAAAAAAATTTATTTTTTGCAGAAAATAAAAATAAAATAAGTAAGTTTTATCAATTAATTATCTTTTATGTCAAAGCGATATATAGAAACTTGGTTAATTTACTGACGTGTCGTCAAGTGCTACATGTTGTATAGGTAGCAAAGTATACCCATTACAGATTAGCTACCCTAACAGTTCACCTATCCTTGATACCGAGTCAGTAAGATGCGTGATATGCCTAGTTCATTTCCATCCCAAGAAAAATTCCCAGGGGATGCTGCCTATAAGGCTAGAGATTGCTTAACTTTCTGCATATTGAAAATTAAAAAAATAATATTAATTTGACTGACTCTTTTCAGAAATATCTGGCCCTGAAAAGGGCTTTTTACATCAAAGAAGTATGTGTATAATATTTATGACATTTTCTATGTCCTTTGAATCTGACATGTATTCAATTATCCAAATATCCATCAAAATATATATCAATTATCTAAAAACTTTTTCAATATTTTTTTCATGTGATTGACACAATCATTCAATGCTTTAGGAATGACAGCATTTATAGGCTTTTTATATCAAAGATATAACATCAACAATTTTTCACTTCTTATTTCAGCAAGCTATGTATCTCTTCACTTGACTTCAAATAAGTTCAATAGGACTGAGTTCACAGTGATAGAGAGGAAGCCTGAGGACAACATGACCAGCTTTTGATGCCAGTTTATCAATTTAATAATATCTGAATGCATGGCGATGAGCATTTATGATTTCTAACAGTTCTGCTTTAATCATTTCTGTATTCCAATCAATGTTTTTGCTGTTTAGCCAAGCTTGAATGTTGAATTTAGTCCAAGACTTTGTTGGTAATTTCTCCTCTTTATCAGAATGATATCTAAAACTATTATGCTATTAAAATTAAGTTTTGGCAGAAAATCATGAAACCACAATTCAAAATATTCTTTTCATAATAACCCATTTTCTTTTCGGATTTAAATATATGCTGGGCATCTTGTATGAAATCATTTTTATTTCTGGCATATAAAATAATAATATGTTTATCAATTCCACTTGATCTTTTTAATCCGCATGCTATACCTTTCAGGAAGGCATCTCTTGCTGAAACTATAAAAACTTACTTAAACAGTGTTACACAGTGTCTCATCCACATAATATATAGATCTATTTTCATCCTGATATTTCTTAATTAAATGAAAATATCTATGTTGCCAATAATATAATTTTGCTCAATAAAGGCAGAACTATAGATTTGTTTCTGATAGATAAAGCCAAGATCATGAAGTAAATGATAAAATGTTCTCTGTGATAAATTAGATAACAACAGATATAAATGGAGACGACAAGTTATATGATTAATAGTGAGACATTCATTTTGGAAAAAATATGAATGAATATTTTTACGAATTGCTGACTTCATAAATCATCACACACTTGTTAGAAGATCACTGATGCCTCATTGTTTTCTCCATTTCTTATCTGGTGTCAATAACTCCTGTTTCTCCTTCAGTTCTTCCAACTCTATAAATTTAGTACTTGATACACTTGTGAAGTCAGTAGTTAGTTCTACCAAATCATTTACTTGCATTTCTAGATGGAGATTTGTCAATCTACCATAAAAATTATGCACAGTTCACCTCGTCTAGACATGACAGATCCTGAAGTAGATACCACTATGAATCAAGTTATTGTCCCTTGAAGTGTTGAAAGCTATTATAAAATCTCATTAACAGATGAAATAGCAATTAAATAAACATTTTATACTTAAATCACAAATAATACTGTTATCAACAAATTAATACTCTTTAAAATTATATATTAGTAATAAAATGAAATAAAAACTTGCATTTAACTAAATTTATAAATGGATTATTCTTTATTTCTGCTGAATATAGTTTAAGCACTTATGATATCAGCCTCAACAAAAGTGAAACAGACTATAGTTAGCTGATGATGGCCTTACGAACAGCTAAAAATGTTTGTTTAAAATCAAAATTTCTTGTGCAAAATCCTCTGTTATTTATTATACCAAGAAAAAAGTTTATGGATTAAAAATTTGAATTTTTATATAAAATCTGAACTGAGACAAATATAATCATTGAATATTGAAAAATATAAATTGTAAATCAAACTATCAAGTTCTGCTGCCTCTAAGAAATAAAAGAAATCCACAAGCACTTTAAGCAGGAAAATACACAATTTTTATTAGATACAAACATAATACTGCTTTCCTAGGCATATAATCAGAAATTGTAAAACAAACACAGCACTTACAGCAGTCTCAAAAAAAAAAAAACAGTTTAACATGTGCAGATAGTTCTCAAATTTCTTATGTTCTGACGCCATGCTGCAACCCGTAGAACGGTAAGGTTCTTGGAACGCCTGCAGTTAGTAACAGTTTGACCGCTGGGAGTTGAAGATAGTATAGTATAATCGAAAATGTTTCTCACTTGCGAAGCATTAAATAAAATGTTTTTCGGGACTGCTGTAAGTGCTGTGTTCGTTTTACATGTTTCTGATTTTATTAGACATTTAATACATATACAAATAATAATGTGCAATAATGTTTTCCAAAAATATTACCGCACGTCAATATTAGTATGTGCACTAAATATCTAATAATAAATTGTGTATTTTTCCTGCTTAAAGTATTATGGATCCCTTGTAAATATAAACTGTATATCTTATCAGATCAATCAAATTGTATAAACAAATACATAAAGAATATAACTTAATTCTTCTATTTACCACTACAAATGAGCTTCTCAGAAGCCAAAGTGATTAACTCTATTTTTTGTAAATTTCTCAAGTTTAATACCAGGAACAGGATTACTGCAAACTTATACTTGGATAATATAATTGAGAAATTTATAAAAAATGAAATTAATCAATTTGGCTTCTGAGAGGCTCAAATATAACAGAAGTTTTTTGGAATATTAAATAGAATGTATCCATGAAGGAAATATAGCATTAAACTCATACACAATATTTATAGAACAGATTCATTGAAGTTGAATAATGATCACTTTATTAATTTCTCTTTTATTATATACAGCATTTCCAAGATTTTACATAATATTCATTTTATATATGTTAAGTTTTTGCACAAGCTATATTTAATGTAAAAACAAATACAGTCTAACATTGTTATCTCAAATCTCTCTATCTCAAAAAAATTTTTTTCCATGCACTTTTGGTATTAAACCAATGTAATTTCAATAGTTATCTTGAAATATTTTCTTCAAAACCCTTGCTACCTCGAATTAGTTTATAATTTTTGTGCTAGAGAAATTAAAAATAAGAAAATGTGCTATTGATAACCGGAACAGGAACTTTTTTGTACATGCTCAGAATACTGAACATGCTGCACAGTAGTTTCATTTTCTAACTTTCACTTCTAATTGTTGATAGGTTTTTCTATCAATATGATTTGTTTATTCAGTGATATTTTTCATCCCTTGGTTTATAAGATGCAGGAGTATTTAGACACTAATTTTCATGGAAAAAAGAGTGTCTTATACAGTATTAAAACCTACGGTATATATTATTGACATAAAAATGTGACATAAAACTCAGATATAATTGTGCTTATTATATCTTATTAAATAATGTTGAATAGCCTAACAGATATAATTGTGATAATTTATAATTACTTCGAATAATAGGATTAGCAACATAAAAATCTTTGTTTAAAATTGAACCTTGATATCTCGAAAACTCTTTATATCGAATTTTATTTTGTTCCCGTGAGATTTGAAATATCGAGGTTCTACTGTATAAACTGCTAAATATTTTATATAAAAATGTTTTTCATAATTTTATTTGTAGGTAATCTACTGTAGTAAGTGCAATAATGTTAATTTAAAATTTCATATTACTTGCTTTAGTTATATTTTTGTTTGTTGTTTGTTTATCTTAAGTACAATATAACTGGCAAGATATTTTATACAGCACTGTCTCTTTTCTGGTCAGATAACAATATGGTATCATAACATTGTGTAGAATATAATTTTCACAGTCCACTTTGCCTGAAGAAGTTTTGGTTTAGAATTTTTGTTAAAAAATTATTTTTCAGACTTGTGAAAAAACTTTGGTCCTAATTATTTCTATAAATCAGTGAATTCATATATCATATTTAATTTTTTTGTGGTAAATTTTATATTAATTGGAAATTATTTTGCAAATTGTAACAAGACAGTTGTTTTATTTACAAATTACACAAGAATGCAAAAAATTAAAAAAAGCAAAATAACTTTGATCAAAAATATTGTATTTCTAAATACTGAGACAATCAATATTTAGATATACAGTGGGTGATTGGTTAATGAACATAATCCGTTCCAAGACAATGTTCGTTATCCGAATTGTTTGTTAACCGATCATCGATTTACCATAGGTTTTTATGGAAATTTGATTAATTCTTTCCGGAGACCCCAAAAAACATAAATAAAAAATTATATAATTTCTTACAACATATATTTATATGTAATAACAATAATATATACATACATAATCTTGCATTTTCATTTATATGTTTATTTTCAGATAAAGAATCTGTCCAATATCGATTGCTTCTCTCTCTCCTTCAGGATTTTTCGGAAGTGATTAATAGCATTGTCGTGGTAGGGATCCCAAAGCCTATTGACCTCAATCTGCTATGGGTGCCATTCTAAGACCAAAGAATTTGTAAAATCTTTCTTACCTTCTTTAATAAATCTTTGATTTGTTTTATGTTGTCTCCGAATTCATTTTAATGGGGAAAAATTACTGTTCTTCCATCCTTACTGTAAGTCCACGAACGTGCAAGGCCTAAGCCTGTCATTCCGTTAGGTTAGTTAAGCCAAAATATCTTCATGGATTATTTTTATCTGGCGGTGGCCACTTATAGAGCCGCCATCATCACATGCTAATCAATACCCATGATGGAGTGAACCGGAAGATTGAAGAATGGGTTTCAACGGGCTGGGCCGAGGGATCCCGAAAAATTGATGAGATCCCTTCTGGATCATCCATAATGATAAGCCACAGCTTTACCATGCAACATCCGGCTGACCTGTCATTCCATCAGTCTGCGGATCCTACAGTTTGTTCTGTGAAGTGTTCATTATCCGAATATGTGTTTGTTTCTGACCTGTCATTCCATCAGTCTGCGGATCCTACAGTTTGTTCTGTGAAGTGTTCATTATCTGAATATGTGTTTGTTTACCGAACATAAAAGTCTTTCGAAAAAGTGTTCGTTATCCAAACTGTTCGTTACCGAACACTCACTATACAGTCATTCTAACTATGTAAGGGTTACATTTTTCATAACTTTATGCAAGTCAGATTTTCCAAAATCAGAAAAATAATTTTTTAACAAAATTTCAGATTAAAAATACCTGAAACTAATTGACTACAATAACTGTATGGAATACAATATTATGGTGCCATACTCTTGTCTGAAAATGAGACAATGCTGCATGGGATGATGTAACAACAATATGATACTTAAAATCAATAAACATACAAAATATAAATAAATTGAGTAAGAAGAGCTAAAATGTTGTAAAAATATGCTTGGACTTGAAACTTGCAAATACAGTAGCTATTTATGCTATATATCTTATAAAATTAAATATTTTATGTAAAGTCAAACTTATTTAAGTTGGAAAGTAACTGTATATGATATCTTTACAATGAAACCATCAAAAAGCTTACAAAAAAAAAAACAATTGTGATTTTTTGGTGGCTGTGAAAAGTCATTCTTTTTCATTCTCAGTGTGATAGACAAACATCACCTAATCATCTAGCAATAAGGATAATTTAACTCCTGCAGAAGTCAGAACTTGCATGCCAATTTGAAAACATTTTTAATGAGTTGTAATACATTGAAGATGCTTGCCTACTTATGATAATCTGATATTATGACTACCCTAACAATATTTCAAATTTGCCTATTTTCATAGCATATAGTTAGAAATACTTTTTTGTTTTATTAAAAATATAGTAAAGAAATTGCTTACTACCTTAGACACAGGTTCAATTTAGGATTTTATTACTTGGCAGATCTGGGATGAAATCTAGATAATTTTACAACCTTGGAAGATCTCATCTTCTATTGTATATTATTATTATTAAAATTATTGCTATTGTTGTCATTTTCAACTTACAATTTTTTTGATCCACAATAAGGTTACAAAACATAACTCCATTATAAATATAAGACTACTTAAACTTTGTTTTATCATACAAAATAATTATTTAAGAAAACAAATATATAAGAAAACAGGAAATTTTGCATTCAGCTAAAATATCTTAAAGATTTCAATATAAATTTCTTCAGATAGTATGTCTGATTAAAACATCAATTTGCTGTAATAATCCATAACAAATAGATATGCACAACCATAAGTATATGGGGAAAATGTGCACCTTATATGAGGTTAAACATACCTATTGGTTGAACATTTCAAATGAAAATAAATAATAATATCAAGTATGTAACTGCTTGTAAATTGTAGCAAATATAAAAACAAAATAAATAGCACTAATCAGAACAGAAAATTTTTAATGCTTTTGTTATAATTTTGTTTTAAGTTTATATCAGAAAGCAGGAAGTAAAATATGAATTATGAATAGTAACAAATATATTTTACATTTTAGATTCTTTAGTAGTAAATATTACAGAATTCCATCTGCTTTTTTTAAATACATATAAAGAATAAGCAGTTCTTTCAGGCAAAAACAAACAATTTATTTAGAAACATTTTGGCTACATCATATGCTTGCAATATTCAGCTATGAATGTTTGATATAATTGAAAATGTTTCTAGATAGTGCTCATTTCTGCCTGAAAGAATGGTTTAATTCTTGCATGCTTCTGTATTATTTTACCTACAAACAGGATAATCATATGATGTTAAACCTGCTGTATGTTCAGAATACTTTTACTTTTATTGTCAGTTTACTGTGAGTTTTAATACGAAAAGTGATGATATATAAGCAAGTTTTTAATGTATAAGTAAATATGTTATATAAATTTCTTATTAAATGCTAATGATTTCATCATTTTGACAAGTAAAAGTAAAATTTTATTATTTTCAATATATTATTATGGCTCATTCAGAACAAGTCTAAAATACAAATATATTATTTGAAATGTAAATTTTTTTTTATCATCACTATTATTATATAATATCTTTTATTATTTTTATAGAACTTATTTAATTTCGCTTTTATAGCTAGAGAAATGAAATAAGATGATAGCAAAAAATAATCATCATAACCTTTCATCATTTCAATAATTTCATGTAAAAATTCATCTTTATTATTCATACATGACACATTACAACAATGTTTGAATTCAAACAGTGATTGCAAAGATTCTTTTGATTGACTCAAGGGCACATTATAATCATGTTTGAATTCAAACTTTTGCAGAGATTTTTGGGAATAACTCAGGGGATACAAGATGTCCAACAATGAATGGCATGCTTAATTCTAGTTATGTACCATATTTGTGTTAATACCAACATAAATGCACAAAATAATAATAAAATATGTACCTTTGAATGAAATTAATGTTCCCATATAAGTTATTATCTAATCTAATCAATTTTATAATGTTAAAAAATAAACAGTGAATATTATAATGAAAATCATACAATCACTCAAAGTTCCCCCAAAACTATGCTATATGAAGATTGAGAAATTTATTTATTTTAATTGCAGCAGGATTTTAATTAGGATGTTCAACTGAATATCGATTTTGTAAAACCGAATATGATTGGCTGACGAATACAACTTCTCTTATTTATAACCAATTAGCAGCTTTTATGTAACGTGAGTATAGGGTTAACGAAACGTTCTGTAAACTTACTGGTATGACCGGATCGATCTCTTGACTGCATTTGTGACAATAGTACTTTGTGTTTGGTCTCTCCACAGCTGCTTCTGCCATCATCTGGTAAGATTCCCTGAATTATTGTCGAATTAGTAATTTCTTGTTTAAATCTGTGGACGACTCAGTCGGCTCCTCTCTTCCACCGACAACACCCTCTAATGGCCGAATTTCAATATTAGTCAAACTGAAAAAGACTCTACTTAAATTCGAATTAAAATTAAAATTTATGAATTATTAATATTTACTCAATTAATTGTAAACTTGTTATTTTTAAATTTTAAAACGTTATTACAGAAAAAAAATTATATGGTAAAAATGAAGTTCGGATGTCTCCAATTAGAATGGCATGTATCCAATTAAAGAAGCAAATAATTATTATGTAATTAAAGTTTCTAATTAATTTATAACAAATAAATGCCAATTTAAGAGCCATCTACCTTTCAATGAATTATATTTTTTTTTTTTTGCATTAATTTTCTTAGATTATACGTTTTCGGTTATGCTATAAGGAATTTCTTTTATTTTTTATTATTGTGCCTTTTTTCTTTTAATTAATATATTGCTTTCTATATTTTCCAGAAATTAAATGGGAAATCCATTCCGAAAACAATCAGAAATCGATCAATCGATTATCAAATGCTCATGTTGGTCAGTAGATGAAGAATGAGCATCATGGGCAAATTTCTTGGTCTCACTGAAAAAACTGGAGATAAGGGAACCGGATTTAAAGATTTAAAATGAATATCTAATCAAGTTACATCATACTAATTTTAGAAGATACCAAATATAGTAATGAATTTTATTTCAAAATTATTCGATAACAATTCGATTCAATACATTTCTTAATTAAATAATAAATAAGGTAGTAGATGATTAAATTTAATTCTAAAAATTAGTTAATAAATGAAATTATCAAAGTGATCATCAAGGGTCGTCTGATATGGAAATTTGACAGATTATTTTCGTTAAAATTAAGTTTTGAATTTAAATTTGTTGAAAAATAAATGTAACATAGTTTAGTGTTTTCTATCATTTCTTAAAAGTTTCTTCTTATTAAGCCAATACCAAATTTATGAATTCGGAGGCCTTGAGCTAATGCTGTTTTGGAACTTTACTTATAAATGAAGTAAGAAAATTTGGTCAAAGAAATCATAATTATATAAATATACGGGTCGGCCGGATGGTCTCGATGGAAGAGTATCGTGCTTCCATCCTGGAGGATTCGGGTTCATTCCTGGGTCTTACGCCTCCAAAAGGCATTTCAGGAGAATTTAAGTGGTTCGTTGAACCCGATATTTATCTTTTGATAATAAACTGTAGAGTTTGCATGCGCCAATCCGGATGAGAATAATTTGATGATTACGCAGCCGGCCATCCAATATGCAGATGACAGTAAGGAACTAGTTAGTAGTAAAAAAGAACTGAACGTTACTTATTCTAAACTAAAAGAGGATTTGCTCAAGGATTATATATTTTTTCAAGCACATTGTCAACTTTCAGTTGTCTTCTTAAATACATTCGAAGGTCGGCCGGATTGGCCGCGTGGAAACGCTTTGGCTTTCCACTCTGGAGGACCTGGGTTCGAATCTCGAGT